>RDSH01000133.1:0-49206 GCA_009428295.1 Tilletia walkeri
TCCGCCGGAGTGCGTTCCCGGATAATCACGGAGCTCCGGGAAAGCCACTCCGGGGCTTACTCCGTGCTCAACCTTAGGTGGCGCAGCCACCCTGATGTTGCCTCGCACAACTGGTCGATTCACTGCGCTTCTAGTCTTTTTTTGAGGGTCATAGAAGTCTGGGGAAGACTCTTGATCTTCAGTCAAGGTCACTATATGCAAAACGCAGGTCACGGCTCAGCGGCGGTAGTGTGTGGAAGGATGGAATGACCCCCTTGTGGTCACTAAGCAAGGTCATCAAAAGGAACTCGAGAACGGCGAACCGTATACGGCCCTAGCGGAGGAAGGAACGGAATCAAGAACGGAGGAGGAACCACACGAAATTAAGGAACATCAGTCAAACATGCCCCCATTTGCCCGACAACCACACTTGGCTCTTTAATACCTCATATACCTTTCGAAGGCAACTCGAGATGAGGTATTCTCCACCCAAACACATCCTCAAGACCTATCTCACACCCACCAACCCGCGTTCCTGACTCTTCAAGGCCTGGATGCAGTCAACAGCAGGGTCACAAGGGACGAAGGATCCCACTCCCACCTCACCAATCCCCTTCCCCCTCAGAAAACGGATTTGGATACCTTCATCGATCGCACCCTCGACTCAAGACCTATCGACACTTCCTCAAGCAGGCAAGAAGATGATGCTCCCTTGAATCGGCAGCCGGCCGCCCACCACCCCTTCCCAACAAGGAGAAACGAATCAGGACGACATGGTATGGAACCTCCCCCCTCCCTCCATGCACAGGATTGAGCTGCTCTCGGCCCTCTCTCCCTATTGTTCCCTGCGACAACGACAAGAAGGAAGTATGGGACCAGCGAGGATCCGGTCAGTAAGGGAGTCCCATGACCACTAACGAAAGGAGCGATACGGTTCGGACACACCTCTACCAGCCAGGACTTTCGCTTCTGGACTCGGTATCCCCCCCCCCCCCCCCCTTTCTCCCCCATTACTCCCCAGATCCGAATGCAGCCCCTCGATTCTCGATCATTCTCTCTCGATCGCAGGCCGCTCTTCTTCTCAAGCATCCCGACTAGGCGAGCTCAGCACAATCACCCAAGGCTTCACCTTCCATCACTGGAACGTCAGCAGCACCCTTCCTAAGACTTCCGACTCAGCTCTCACAAGACCAGGCCATGATATCTCCATTTCCAACTACACCCTTTCCCTTGCCCAAGCCCTCGGCCTCACGCCCTAGCTCAACTGTCTTCCAGATCCGGCACTCCCTCTCTCCGATTTCCAGCCGTCCCCTTCTCTTGCCTCCGAACGTGGCACTCAGTTCGATCGCCTCTCTTCGTTCATCTTCAAGACTGGCGCAAATGCTCGGGCATCCCAATCCGGTCGCGAGTTGCCTCCCTCCTTCCGTCTTTGAACACGGCACCCTCAGCTCGATCTCCTCATTCTCAAGGCCATCACCTTCAAGCTTGGCATTCCAGATCCGAACAAACAGACACGCACTCTCACTCGTCTTCTGCGCTTGGATTCAGGGCTCTCAGCTCGACCGCCTGTACCTCATTCCCGGCTTCGTTCCTCACCACCACTTGACTCTACCACAGCTCGCATCACAGGAACTCCAGCACACCTCCAACAGGACTGGGCCAATGTACGAAGGGTATAAATACCACTAGCCACTCCTACTTCTCAGCATGTACTTTTCCCTTAGCTACCCTGTGAATCAGATGACAGATTCTGCATCCCTTCTTTACCTTCTGCCTTGACTTCACACACCTGCTCCTGAGGCCATCCAGTTGATGGCAACACCGTTCTTCTTCTACAACCCTTTCGCCTACACACCACCTCCTTCTCTCCTACCCTGCTACTACTACATGGAATACTCAACTCTGGCTCGGCCTCGCCACTACCGAACTCGGCCAAATCATCCTAGCAAGGTACTTCCACCTTGACTCAGGACTACTCAACCAAAGCAATAGCAAGTCTCAAGATCGTCTTCTCGGCCGTTCCCAGTCTCAAAGGACCCGTTCTCCCTCTCCCTTCTCAAGACTCCTTCAACGATCCACTGGCGGCTACCAGACTCGGCTCTCGCGATTAAACCAGACAAAACCCACACAACTTTCCTACTCCGTCCTGGGGTAACACTACATTTGGGGGGCATGCCGTGGTGTAACCTTCCAGGACCCTTTTCGACTCCTGATTCAAGACTCTGGTTCAAGACTCAACAAAAAGCAAACACAACGTTACGAAATTCCCACGCCATGAACGAAGGTGACTACAAGGTCCTCACTCCGTCCGAAGAGGTCGAGAAGTGGGAGGAAAGACTTCGGCACCCAGAGTGCCCACCCGAGGAGGGACACCCCTACTACCGCTTCGAGGTTACCGACGGCCATAGGTACAAAAGGACCATCTTCAAGAAAGGAACAGACATGCTCTGGCCAGTGGCCACAGCTCCGCGACTACTCCGACACGTACAAGCACTGGAGCCCAGAAGTGCTCGTCTTGTCAGTCCGAAGATGTCCATTGGACTCCTACAAGGAGGTAGACAAGACGTTTCTACAGAACGGGGACCAGATCTTTATCGCCCAGTCCACGGCCTTCATGTTTTATGGAGAGCCCAAGGATCGCCTGTCCTACCTCAGCCCGGTGGACATCAACGGCGAAAGCTACGAGACGGTCGACGGACCACTCACCCGGGAGGATGTGTCGATGCTGCGACTCAATTTCGAAAGGTTCTGGCCACTCCTACCCTCCATCCATATCAAATGTCGAGCGAGGGACGACTCAACGGTCGAGGAACTGGCCCTGATTATCGCCACTCTCACACGAGTCCCGGTCCGGTCTCTTCGAATCACTCACGACGGGCTTCGCGCCTACGGAGAACTCGGCCAGTACCGCGAGAAGGACAAGATCGACCTTGACGTACACCCGGAGTAAGTTGGGGGAGGTATACTCCTCAAGTACCCTTACTTTGCGCTCACAGCCGAGTCCAAGCCCCAAGGACAGCTTGGACGGGACGACACGGGTCCTGATTCGCCACCCCCAGTACAGCATTCAGTTCCACATGGCCAACACCTTCCCCCTTCGCCATATGCTCGACTTCCTCCACGAGCAGTTCGGACAGAAGATCGCCTTACTCCACGAACAAAAGATCGTCGACCCAAACGATCCACTTCATCAACTCACCAAAAGCGACGGACAGGAGGAAGAGGAAACGTTCATCAGGCTGGAGGCGAGGACTATTCAGAGGACATTCGAGGTCCTTAAGGACGTCGTCATCCCGGATTTGGTCCACATTATGGTCCTACCAGTACACGTGGACGGGACGGCAACGACTCGGCCTTGCGTGATGCCATTTGGAACTACCCTCTCTCAATGGTGGCATATCTACCAAGGAACCGATATGATGAGGGACCCAGCTTTCTACTTTGACGGAGCGCCAGTACGAGGGGAACCAGCGATCTACAATCTGATTGCCAACAAGGAGAGCACACTCGCCGTCGTTCAAATCCCGAAGCATCCACTTGTCCAGCGCGCGTCGAGAGGCCAACGATACGAGCGGTCGGAATACGAGGGAAACGAGAAGGTTAGGCACCCTGGGTACATCGCAATCACCTTCACCCTGCACCAGACGAGTTTCGTTGCCCATGTGGTTCCCACTACGCCTTTCAGGGTTCTCCTGGACTTCCTTTACCAGGAACTCGGACTCTCCTTGGCGCTGCACTACCAGGGAACGATGTTATCCGGATCGGAGACCGCGAGTAGTCGGGGGATGACGGGGACGGTCAAGGTTAGAGCCACAAGGGTGTGTATCAACGAGGCCGACGAGTACAATCTACCCCAGCAGGTCGTCGCCATGGTAACTCACTTCCACGCACCCGAACACAATGGAACTCCGTGGGGAATGATGGTGCCCGTCAAGACGACACTGCAGAAGGCCTGGAGCAAGGGATTCCATTCGCTCGGGATCATGGATCCACGCTTCGTTATCGACGGGGAGAGGATCCCGAATAACTACCGATTCTCGGGCCTCGAACTGGAGGACGACTCATACTTTGATGTTGGTTGGCGCGTGGGGTTGCGGGGGGGTTGGAAGTTGTTTTTTTCCTGTTTTTCGGATATTTTGCGCCGTTTTTCGGCCGCTTTTTCCTCCGCGACCTCCAGCTTACGCTTCTT
Organism: Tilletia walkeri; assembly: GCA_009428295.1. Taxonomy (NCBI): domain Eukaryota; kingdom Fungi; phylum Basidiomycota; class Exobasidiomycetes; order Tilletiales; family Tilletiaceae; genus Tilletia; species Tilletia walkeri. Next base: position 4,169 of record RDSH01000133.1, read on the forward strand.
CGCAGCAGCTGCCCGCTCTAGCTTCTCCTTTAGCTCCGCAGCCTTCCTAAGCTCCCTTTCCGCCTTCTCCCGTTCCCGCCGCAATTTGGCTTCTTCTTTTTCTTTTTCCTTTTCCTCCTTTCTGAGAGCCCTCTCGTCCGCTTCCTGCTCCTTCCTCTGCTCCTCCGCCTGCCGCTCCCTAATTGTATCCTTCATCTTCTTGATAGCCTCTTCCGAGGTATACAACTTAGCCTTTTCGAAATCCTCTGCCACTGTGCGAAACGGCCGCGGTTTGGCTTTCATCGCAGCCGCATGGTTCCGAAGCCGCTGGGTGAGGTCATCGAAAAGTATTTTGACCGCACTAGCCTCCCTCGCGCTCCTGGCTGCAACAATTAAGGTTGCCTTAGCCTTCAGCGAGCGCTGCCTGTCCGCCAGATCACTAAAAGCATCTCCAAGAGAGGAAGATGCATACGCCTCTTCCCTCTTTTCCTCGACGTCTCTTTCGCTGTCTGGCGGAGCGGTCAGCATTGAGGGAGGGATGGCGGCGGTGCCTCGAAGCGGCCAAATGCCTGTCGCAGAGTACCCTTTCTTGATGTTCTCCGGGGTTAGACCTTTCTCGCGAGCGACCTGGTAGAGCCTGACAGTGAAACAGAAAACCACTGTAATCAATAAACTCCGTTTTCTATTCCGGCAGCAGGCTAAGGCCTAAAGGGAGCTTGAATGGAGGAGCATTTGTTACCCACCGAATCACATCGTCCTTCCTCACCACCCCTGTCATCATCATCTCCAGACGCTGGGCTTCCGCCCAAAACGTCTTCAAAGGAGAGAAGCAGGTCCGATCCAAGGGTGCAAGCCCGTGCGTGCTGTGTGAAGGCAGCCCAAGGATGTGTACCTTATTTGCTTGGGCGAGCTTTAACATTTCCAAGGTGAAATGAGAGCTGTGCCCATCCTGCCAGGTAAACAAACATGTGTGTCAGTCTCCCTAACCTTAATCTTCTGCTTGCTAATTCCGTAGACAGTCTGTCTCACCATGATCAACAGTCTATCACGCGTACTGTCAGGCGTAGACTTGCTATGAGGAAGAAACACCTTCTCAAACCACTGCTGAGCGATCTTCGAGTTCGTCCACCCCGAGTCGCTCGCGGTGAAGAACCCCTTGTGAGTCTCCTCGAGGGCAAAGGTAAGGTCTATTGTCTTGCCCTTGAAAATGTAGGTCGGAGGGAGTGCTCGACCGTCGGCGCTGATGGCTTCGATGACCGTGGTGAGCTCCTGTGGGCTGTGAGCCATCTGTTTCAGAACGGGAAATTGGAAAAGAGCACAAGAGAAACAACATCGTCAGTGATTAGTGATCAGCGACTAGCGCATTGACGTCCGAGAGACTAGTGTCTGAGCTCTATTCTCTGTGTTCCTGACCTTTCCGACCCGTGACAGTCTCGCTGCGCGGCTTCGACGAGCATGCGTACTTGAAGTTTTTCTTCGCCACTCCGTGCTGAACACCCGTCTCGTCCATAGACCAAATGTCCGCTTCATTCAGGCCAAGAGAGTTCACCAGGTTGGACAACTGCATAAGACATAGTAGAAGACTGCGGTCAGCGCCCAGATTTGAAATAGAGTAGTACTTGATGTGACACTCACGATTGAAAAGAAGTGGTTTGCATTCTCCTGCGTGAGCCCGCGGCTCCGCTCCTGAGCCAAAGAAGACTTCGTCCGGAAAGCTAGTTCAGTCTTGTGCCGAGCAATAAACCGCTGAAACCAACGACTTCCAAGCGCGGGAGGCGGGAGCATCAGCACAGCTTGACTCAGATTGCGCGTGCGCCTGAGACACGGTCCGAGCTGTGATGAGGGAGAGAGCTGAGTCTTCCACATCTGCACGTCGCATCGGAAACCCTGACTGTTCCATCTTCAGGACAAACTTGACCAAAGCCGATTCTTCCTCCTCAGTAAGGCGCTGAGGACCCTTCTGTGTGCGAGCAACTTGAGATTGTGTGCCGTTAGCGCGCCGGCGGATCGACTCTGCTGCTGCGCCTGACTTGAGGGCTGCAAGCTGCAGAGATAAACCGGTTCGATGCAGCTCAACGCCGTAATCGACTCGTTCTGACACTGCGCGCCGCGCCTCTCGCTTCTCTTCATCGTTTGACGCGTGCGCGTGCCGCTGTGACTTCCGGGCCATGTTTGATGCTTGCAGTGATATTGTAAAAAAGAAGATACTGTAGCAGACGCGTCACGCGTCTCCTTCAACGCCCATTCAGAGCGCGTTTCTACCCACACGCGTCGAAGATCTTTCTGAAATCAATTGCAGATCGACAATCTCTTCATTTTCCAGATGTTGACCCGATTCAATTGACCCACGGACTGACCCTTTTGGAAAGAGAGATGAACATTTTTTTGACCACTTTCTCACCATCATGCTCTGCAACCAACTTAACATTCTCCGTTCTGATTGCGGGAGAGTCTTTCCTGACAGTTATAAAACCTTTCTCTTCTTTGTCAAAGTGAATGTTTCTGTGGTGGATTCGTTGTGGTGGTGGTGAGAGGTACAAGTTATTGGCCAATTTCAACCCACGGACTGTCGGGCGTCTGTATGTAGGTAGAAGTGTAGAACGAGAGAGATTAGGCGAGAAGAGCAGAAGAGACTGACGAGGAAATGAGGTGGAAACGGGCGAAGAGCACTCCGGGTCGCACAATGTAAAATGACGCGTCAACGACATGCTTACATAACCGCCGGAGCGGGCCGGCACACTGATAAATCACCGCTTCAACTCCGAAACACCGTCATCTTCCTGTAACCCATCATCTACTGACACAAAATGACATCTGATAGGTGTTGAAGGCCTATGCTGCTAGCAAGGACCAGAACAAGAGCTCCAATTGCGATTTCTGAGCGATTTTCTAAATATGACCAGATATGACCCGAAATTAGGGTCATATGACCTATAACAGGAGTCATATCATATGACCAGGCTGGGACCCCGGAGGCCGGAACAAATAGGAGTCATGTCATATGACCAGACCCCCAAAAAACGGGTCATATGACCTATGAAAAGCCCTGGACTGATGCTACTTCCGTTCTCCAAGTGTGAGCTCGGTTCCCAGCTCGCTGCTTCGCCCATCGCCATCCGCCACCTCATTTCCCGCACAGACCAACACCTCATCTCGCCACCTCATTATCTCGCCCCGCCACACGGTCACCTCGCCCCGCCACCTCGCCCCACCAACTCGCCACGGCCTCTCGCCACCTCGCCTCGTCATCTCGCTCCGCCACCTCGCCTCGCCTTGTCCGCGCCATTACCCTCGACACTTCTGCACGGACCCTCGGCCTCTCGCTTCCCTCGCCTCGCCCTCGCCACTCCTCGCCTTCGTCTCCCTCGCAATTCCTTGCTCTCGCCACCTCGCCCTCGCTTCCCTGTTTCTCGCCCTGCTCCTGGACACCCACGAGTATTCCCCTACGCTTCTCCTGCTCTCCCGCTGACGACGAAGCTATATAAGACCCGCGAATCCTGTCTCCATTTGTATCTATCTCCTCATCTGGTCTTGCCTTCACAAGTCAAATCTTACCCTCACACTCTACTTGCACACTTACTCGACTTGCGCAGCTGCTCCTGGCTTTCTTGACCTCGAACCTCTGCCACCCACGTGTTTCTCTGCACCTCGCCCTCTCGTTTCTTACATTTTCCCCAGACTTTTAGTTTTGGGTCATAGAAATGCATTACGGAAAATGATTCGGACACAGAGAAAATTCCCCAGACTTTAGTATGGGGTTATAGAAGCGGTTTCTTCCTCGGCCAAGAGCTCAAACACAGCAATTCCTTACAAAGTACTCGGAATTTCAACACAGTCTCGTTTTGGACCAGCAAGACCCTACCCTCAAATTGCGTCTTCTGCATCCTCCCAAAGTTTGGCTGTAGCACGTCAAAGACTCATGATTGATGGAATGAATACAAGTTGGTAATGTTTGCTGCTTTGAGGAGGGGGAAAGGTTTCGGGCTTCGGCCGAGGTCCAACAAATTTTCATCACAGAACACAACACACGCCAGCGCGACAAATACTTTTTCTTCACACGACACAAAATGCACACGGCACAAGCAGTGCTCGGCGTGACTATGACGACTATAGACTATTTTAGGCTATAGCCGCATGAGACTATGAGAGACTATAGTCACAATCGCCCATAGTCGCGGCTATGACTATGACTATGACTATGGCCCGCCGCGCCCTCGATAATAGCCGCCATAGTCGTCGCATTTTGGATAAAAAGTGAATTACAACGCTATAATCTGACTATAGTGGCCCGTTAAGGCTATAGTCAGAGGGTCAGACCGGCAGTTTGATAGCCCAAGCCTGCAACTATGATGCAAATATAGCCACACTTTGACATAAGGATGATCCCGGAGAAGGTCCCGGAGCTGGGATTCCCGGAATCCGCGGAATCCGAGGTTTACTCCGCACGGAGACGTAGCGCGGAACTGACTAAAGAGCTCCCGGACTCCGGAGTGCCTTCATTTCCCCCGGAGCAAATTTGATTGAGGAATATAATTTTTCCCCGGAGCCGGAGTAGCCTTTGACGAGCAGCTCAAAATCCCCGGAACGCGGAGCAATCTCATGATTATGGAAAATTTCCCCGGAATTCCGCGGAGCCACCCCGGAGCTCATTTTCAGTCTCGTGATGTCAAATAAATGAAAAAGCCACCTTTTTACGGCCGAAAAAGGCAAATGGGGTCCGTGCGTGTCCGGATTCGTGGCCGTTCATAGTCTCAGTACCTGTTCAGGGCCGTGGGAATGGTTCACATGATGATGTTAAGCTCCGCAAGGTCAAGTTTCTTACCCCACAAGAGGTCTTTCACGATCTTAGACTAATGACTTTCAAATACCGGAATATCGTGCTCCGGGGCCCCGGAGCTCGGAGCACTTTTGTCCGGTCAGACCAATTTGTCCCGGAGTACGGAGAAATTTTCACAGGGAGCCCAGCTCCGGGGAATTTCGGAGCGTCACCTTATCAGATTGGCCATGATTCCCCGCAGACGGAGCTAAGCTGCGAACAGCACAATTCCGCGCGGAGCTCAATCCCAGAATCCGGGCTTCGGGAATCTACTCCGGGACCATCCTTACTTTGACAGAGTCGGACATTAAGGACTATAGTCGCCTCCCAAAGTTACGACTCATGCTATACTCGTCTACAACGACAATAGCGGTAGAATAGTCGGACAATAGCTATGCTATTAGCTACAGAGCCTGGCCTGAAAATAGGAAGATAGTCATAGTGCAGACCGGCACAGAGTATTGGCGGCTGCCACCTACAAGAGTCTCTCAAGGCTCAGCATGCGATGATAGGAAGAAGGAGCGGATAAGGCACTCACAATCTTTGGATTCCTCTTGCTTTTCCGACGACGAGACACCGTGACCGGCGCTTGCTCTTCCGCCTCGTCATTGTTCTGATCTCTCGCCAGTTCGCCTTCGAAGTCCTCCCAGAAGTTGTCGTCCCATGAGTCTCGAAGCTCGTCTTCTTCAGCAGCAGCCAAATCAGACCCAGCCTCGTTCGGTGGATGTGCCTCGTCCTCCTCGTCCGGTTAATTCAAAGCCTCCTTGTCATCGCCGATCAGCTAAGGTTGTCCACGGAGTTGGCGCGGAGCTCGGTTTTTGCGGACTCGAGAGTAGTGAGCAGAGAAAGTAGAAGGTCAGCAGTGCCCTATAAAAGTTGCTCTCCAATGGCTGCATATGCGCACTGATGATCACCAAAGAGTCCCAAGACGTTTCTGATGGTTTTGGAGTGATGGTGATGGTGTTCTGGGTGGTGAGTATGGTGTTGAGTACCATCTTCCCCTTTTACGGTCATTTGGAATCAGACTGTCCTACGGATGAGCTGTCGCTCGCCCATAGGCGTGAAGCGGAGTTTGAAATTTTTGATTTAAAACTCACGTGGCGATGGCTCTCATACTGCAATGTATGTATTATCCGTTGACAGTCTGATACGATGAGACTACCCAACCCTGGCGTCTTGAGCAGAGTTGCCCTGGACATTGCCCTAAGTAGGGCAAATAATGAGTTCCGGAGTCCGGACTGGCAACTTTCGCGAAAACGGCTGTTTTCCTGAAAGTTGCCCATTTTTACTTCATTATTTGCCCTTTGTAATCCTAAAATTTGCCCTTTTCTCCCAAACTTGCCCAGTTCAAAAATTTGGCGAATTCGCCTTTCCTTCTCCTTTCAGCCCTGATGCTCCGCGTTCGCGAGAATTGCCCGCACCGTCGGCATTTGTCTTTGGTCTTCAGGTTGATGAAAGTTGCTCTTTTGGCTGTCAATACTGCCCCTCTTTTCGCATTCACCAAAATTGCCCGAAGCACAAGCTCCTTTGCGCTTTATCGACCTGTCGGTGCCCGGTGGTGGCTCCACGCCGAGGTCCACAACTCCACAGCAGATCGATTGATCGATCAATGAATGACATGTCAGCGATCAACGATCAACCCAAGTGAAAAGAGTCAGTGTGATTTGTGAGTGGCGACCGGCGATGTAGACTATAGACACCACAGTCCCCGCATGTACGACGTTATTCAATTTCCGTCTTCCATGATGTGAGCAGGAATATTATTAAATTCACATCCGCCTGGAACAAAGTGGTTTCTTAAGGTTATTCCATACATACTTGCCCCCCAGGGGTTTTCTCGGCTTTGAACTTATATTCTCGCGACACCGTATATAAAACAACAAGCCGGGTGGAACCGTGGGGAACACATAAGAGGTGGAGGTGGAGGAACGCGTGCCCACTGTATCTTTCTTGCGTCTTCCAGTTTTCGTCGTGCCTACCTCCTCGACTCCTTACTCCTCCTGTCAAGGCAACAAGTAGAGCAAAGAATAACATTCCACAGATAGTCCCTTACACCCCTCACGCCTGCAAGCCGCATTGGTTCGGACTTTGGAGCATCTGTTGAATAATCAGAGAGTGACGATCCTGATTCCTGGGCCAAACAAATTTGACACCTATCCTTTTTTTGCTACTATGGCTGCGATATGAATATATGATATATGACTCGCGGAAGGGCTGGTAGGCCGCAGCCGCTGCCCAAGAGTCCATACTCCGAGAAGAAATAAAATACAGCAGGCCTAGACAGGAGTGACGGAAGGATGGGAAAGCAGACCGCAGAACGGCACAATTGATGGACATAGATGAGTGGAAGAGGGGTGGGGGGGGGGGAGAGGGAGAGGGAAAGGTGTGCTGCAGAGGACTAGAGAGCGCAAATCCGGGTATGAGAGACCCGGGCCCAAACTATTATCGGGAGGGGCGCCAGGCCACAATTCCAGGACTCAGGAGTGCCAGACAGAGGGAGGGCGACTCGCAGCAAGCTTTAAGCGAAAAAGAGGGGTTGCTGCCGTAGAAAGAGAAACTCAGGGTGATATGTCAAGGAGCCGAAGCAGCGGCCGGGTGTTGCAGGAGGATCCATCATTGAGATGTGGCGCGGCGGCGCCAAGCGGCGGTGAGCACTTCCAGCGAGAGCGGACTCGGGAGGGAATGTCGAGGCGCGTAGATGTGCAGCGAGGAGGCAAGAGAGGCCTAGTCCCGGCAGTATACAAGACATGGGTCCTGGAGTAGTGAGTACCACCAACCGCCATAGAGCAAAGCGAGGCCGAAGACTCAGAAGAATGCCCCACTTTACGATGAGTTCGGGGCCGGTGATAGAGAGCGAAGCGTGGCATCCAAGGCTGCGCAGTAGAGGAAGGCAGGCGAGCCACACCGCCGAGGTGGCAGGACCCGTAGTGCAGTCGTGCGTTGCACTGTCGGGGCAAGGTCCGTGGGTAGGGAACTATAGGACCGATCTCATACTCAGCAAAGCGCGACGCGGGAACAAGTGCCAATCACCACTGACCATACACTGCTGACTCCATCTTCATTCGGTCCTGCTCGCAGATGGCAGGTAACACCCTTCAACTGTTCCGTCTCCTGAGCTTCACAATCTACCCGGTCCTGCGCGGCATGAACTGCGCGCGAAAGGGAGCTATCTGAATCCTGACTGTTTGATATGACCGTGAGTGGAAGAGTGCAAAGAGATGTCATGACCCCGTTCTGATAGTCAGTGCATCAGCCCTGTTCTCTAGGCTCAGCGAGCGTTCTCATTTCTCACCGTCCTATCCGCGCCCGGGGAGCATTCACATCAACGACGAGCATGCGCCATGGCTATCACGAAACATACTCTCGAGGTGAAGACTGTCATGAAACATACTCTCGAGGTGAAGAGAGGAGGAAGTGAGGGATAGGTTGATAGGAAGAGTGTATGTGCTGGAACAAAGAAGAAATAGAGAGGCCTCGTAGGTCGTGCCGCAGGTAAAAGACAGAAGGGGGAGAGGTAGAAGTATGAGAGTGAGAGAAAAGTGAGAGAAGAGAGGGAGTTTCGGAAGCGATACGACAAAGGACTCGAGAGTCCGTGTGAAAGGGGTCAGAGGTTCAAAGGACGAAGTGTTTAAGGATTTCAAAGAGGAGCTCGTAGAGGAGTGTTACAGTCCCATTTAACCGAGCTGGAGGGAGGACCGTGGGGATGGAGGCCTCGTAGGTCGTGCCGGAAGGGAGAGATGAAAGAGAGAAAGCGGTGTGCTATGGTTGCGGTGAAAGGGATCATATTCAGCCCGACTGTCCGGTAGCCAATCAGCACGGGCCCGGAGAGGTTTGCTGGAACTGCCATCAGCCCGGGCACCCAGCGCCTGATTGTTCCAAGCCACGAAAGTCCTCTTCTGGCAAGGGTAAGGGCAAGTCTGCTGCCGCCTATGCACCTTATCCTGATGCAGATTCCGATGTCCCATCTCGCTCCCGCCCAGAACGTCAAGAGCAGTCCGGCTCTCGATAATCGATATACATGTCCGCCTGGGCCATCTGTCGTTCAGCACCATCAAGACGTTGGTCATGTCCGGTCGTCTTCCTGCCGTGCCCGGCATGCTGGAGGACAAGCCTTGGTGCGACAGCTGTGAAAGCTACCAAGGCTACTCGTCGTTCGTTCAACGACAGCCCTCTCCCCGCGACTGTTCCGCATGAGATCATCGTCACTGACGTTGCCGGTCCCTTGGTAGCCTGTTGGGGGCTACCGGTACTACGCGACGTTCATCGACGAGTACAGAAAGTGGACGGTGTTGCTCATGAAGCTCAACATGTCGAATGACGGTCGTACGGTTTGAAAACTTGTGCACAAGCGCAAGCCCTCCCTCGGCAAGGCTCAGAAATTTGGTTCTCCAATCTCAGTCGTGGACAATGACCCGGCCAGCTATGGCGAGGCCATGTCAAGTCCTGAGCGACGTGAATGGGCAAAAGCCTTCGAAAGTGAGCTCACGTCGCTCATCAACAACAAGACGCTCGAGGAGGTTGTCCTCCCTCCCGGTGCCAAGGTGGTCTCCACCAAGTGGGTCTGCAAGACGAAGCGGGATGCCGATGGCAACTTCCTCGAGCACAAGGCTCGTCTGGTCGGCCGTGGCTTCACACAGCGCTACGGCATCGACTATGACGAGACCTATGCTCCCGTCGGTAGGATGACGAGCATAAGAATCTTCTTCGTCGAGGCCGTCGTCCATGGTCTGCTCATCTGGCAGATGGATGCAGAGACGGCCTTCCTCAATCCCGATATGGATCGCGTCCTCTACATCAGCTTTCCTGAGGGATGGGAACAGCAGGATCCAAAGGCAGCTGAGCTGCTTGTCCGCAAGGGCCTCTACGATTTCAAGCAGTCCGCTCGCTTGTGGTGGCTCGATGTCGTCGCCAACCTCTCGGCGCTCGACTTCACCCACAGCGATGCCGACTGGGGCATGTTCGTGCGTATTGAGCCGGACGGCTCGCGCACTATCGTCTTTGTTTACGTTGACGACTTCCTCATCGCGGGCAAGACTCAGCAGATCATCGACTCCGTACCCAACGGCCTGAAGGCCTCGTACAAGATGACGGACATCGGTGCCGTCAGCTCTGTCCTTGGAGTCAAGATCGAGAAGCTTGACCGTGGCTATGCCCTAAGCCAAGGTCATTACATCGACACCGTCCTGGAGCGCTTTGGCATGACAGATAACAGATTGTCGTCCAGAGTCGACACCTATTGTGGTGGGAACGAGGGTTAGGGAAGTCCCGGCCTCATGCCTCAGCAGCATCAGTGATCAGCCTGTCTCCTCGTACACCACACCTTTGCTAATCACTACAATGCCTGCGTCCAGTTCACGCGCACGTCTATAGGAGGATGATCGGATCGCAGGGGCTGCCCTGCCGAAGGACAAGCGGCGTTGCGGCCTCGACGTCGTCTTCCTACTCTGTGTACGTTGTGGCCCCGCCGTAAGCACGAATTTCAAACTAGCATGTCCGAGCGCAGATGCAACGAATTCACGATGCTGGTCGCCATTCTCAGTTTGCGGACCGGTCTGGCAGTCTTGAATTTCGGGACATCCAGGAGAACATCTGTGCGTGTCAAGTGTCAACTGCAATATCAGTCAATGCCGGTATCGTAAAGTAGCGAATTGCTGCGTCGATTGTAGTAGAAGCGCGTACGGCGGCGCTCAACAGCTATCTCCCCCTTTCAATCTTCAGTCTTCTCTTTGCCCGCTGTCGCCCTCGCCTCGGGCGGTGTCGCCGCAGGGCAGTGTCTGTCGCCTTCAGGACGTGTTGGTTCTGATGACTAGTGATCTGTGACTCCGTGTCAATCCCAGGCTGACAGGCGACAGCGTTGCGGGTCTGTGCAAATTCAATGAGCTATGGCCCACACGTCACACAGCACACACACGTTACCCAGGGTGAAATTTGCTCCGCCAACAGGGCCATTCGTCTGCACTCTCAATGGTCGGCCGGCGGTATCTGCTGGCGCGATGCATTCTACATCGAAAAGGCACCAGCGTTCGGGTTCGCGGGTCGCCTCTGCCGCTGGGGCTGGGGGAATGGTTGCGGATGCTGTCGGCGGACTTGCCCTCATGCCTAGGCGTTGACTTGAATGGGAAACCTGGAAAGGTGACCGCGATGAGTGCTGACCCAGGCCCCAGCGTGGCTTCGACCCAGTCTATCACCTGTGTCATCAGACTAGCTTGAATTGCAGTGATGGACAGCAGTCCGAACTGAGGGGTGGCGGGAGTCAAAATGTTGTGATAGGCCATTCAATTTGATATCCAGTACTCTCATGATGTTTTTCTCAGACTGCCGAAGTGCCGAGCCGGCCTCTGGCCCATACGTTTTGGAGCATAGCCGCTTCGCGCGTCATGCACCCGTGACCCGGATGATGGGACACCAGAGGTGAGAGGTCGGTCATCGGTCTATGACTCATCAGACATGACGCGCACAGCGCAAATGCCGAAGGCCCAAGCCTATCATCAAATTCTGTGCAAACGATCGCAATTTATATTACACGATAGTGACACAATAGCAGTTAGAGGCTAGAGCCGCATCACCTAGTACGTGCGCTGGCCGCTGAGCCGCTGGCAATCAAAACTGGTCTGCTGACCGTTTTCCTCTTGATACTGCTCTCAGTTCCTTCCCTGGTACGACCAACTCTTCCCTCCTCCCTCTTCAGTCTTCTTCTCCCTTTCCTCTTGCTTCTCCAGCCTCCAGCAACGTCGCACCCATCAGCGAGGCAAGGAAAACGTTTGCCATGATCACGTCCAGGGTGAGTAGATCAGAGATATGTAGGCTGTAGCCAGTAAGGAGGACAGCTAAGGGGGAGGGAGGGGGTCAAAATGATCTTCTGAAGAGTGTAGGATGGGTATTCAGGTCGGCGTATTGCTCGCGCAACCAACTACCGGTATCTCGGTAGTCGCTGGCTGCTGAGTGCTGAGTGTCTGGTACTCTGGTTTGTGTTTACCAGTAGCCTAGGAGTGGAGTTACGGCTGCACGGTTCTTACAAAGCTCAGAGCACGGGGATCGGAGTTGGTTGGTTGGGAGCACTGGTAGGTTGACGGCTATGGACGTGTGTACTGCTTTGCGAGCTACCGCTTACCATAAAGATGTTGCAGTGGTCAAAGGCATTTGAGGCGGGAGCTAACAGTCAGAATGCTGAATTAGACGTTCCCTGTTTGAACGTTCATAGATGACGAGCGATGGTACCAGCGAAGCGAACGAAGAACAGCACAAGAGCGACTCCGATCTCGATATAGGATCTCACAGGGCTCCACAGACTGATACGGAGCCTCAGGGCAAGTCCAGTTCTGCTCCTGGTAACTCCGACTCAGACGATGAAGGTGAAACCTTTGATCCCGAGCACTGGTCCAAGTTTCTGGAGGCGCTTCCTTTCAGCTCCAGCTATCCAAAGTTCCCAACTGGAGACCTGGTGCAGAAATTCAAGCTCAGCTAGACTCCCGATTTTCAAAAGGGCCGCGACTGGGTGTGGCGTAACAAGTCAAAGGCGGACGTTCTGATTGAGGGGGTAGGAGAGGGGATTCAAAGGCTCTTCGTTTGCGCCGGCGTTTTGGAATGCGACAGGTGCGGAACGGTAAAGCGTGCACCGTCCGATCGGAACAAGAAGCGGCTGAAGAAGTGGCTGCAGCAGCCATGCAAAGGTTGCATCACCAGACGTAGTAAGCGCGCTCGGCGTCGGCGTGCCAAAAAACAGGCGTTGAGCGAGGCACCGTCTGGCGCTAGCAGCTCCGAAGAATAAGGTTGAGCACGGAGCGCCCCGGAGTGCTCCGTACTCCGGGACCCCTACTCCGGCGCGCTCCGCTGGAAATTGACCAGTCGAATTCTTACTTCGCACTCCGAATAAGTTTGACCGCTTTCAAAGATCTCCCTCCGTACTCCGGGAAACATATCAGGCTTTCTGAAATCGCACTCCGTACTCCGGTAAAAAATCTCCAGTGCCAAAGATCTGGCTCCGCGCTCCATACAAGCGGAGTACGGAGTTTCGGCGGAGCTCCGCTCAACTCCGGCTGGGGCAGGTTGGTCATCATATATGAAGTTTGAGTCATCCATGGAGGTAGTAGTGGTGCTTATTCTACTATGTGGAGGTGTTGAGCATGCATAGGCCATTTTCCCATTCGAAAACACGGGAAAACAGACGAAATTTCTGTAAAAGAGGAGAAATTAGCCGGAGCGCTTCCGAGCTCCGGCGGAGTATCCGGGAAAATAGAGTTGAAATGAGATTTTCGAGCTCCGTACTCCGGTCAATTAGAATATGTTTTCAAAATCGCACTCCGCACTCCGTCCAAAAATAGACGAAGGAGATGACTTGGCTCCGTACTCCGCACACATTTCGGAGTCTCACTCCGTACTCCGGCTGTTCTGCATTTCCCGGAGTAAATTCTGAAAATCCCACTCCGCACTCCGGGCTCCGCCGGAGTGCGTTCCCGGATAATCACGGAGCTCCGGGAAAGCCACTCCGGGGCTTACTCCGTGCTCAACCTTACCGAAGAAGACAGCGGCATTTCTTCGGCGCGGCTAAATACGAGTCGAAGCCTAGCTGGACGTTTCTGAAATGCAAAGCTCGGCTCATCCTTACCTCCTTTCCACGACGCCGACGTCGGTCTGTTCGAACACCAAAACAACCATCACCATGGACAGCCAGACACCCGTCGACCTCGTCCCTCCGAAAAAAAAGCTCTCAAAGAGGTCGTACTCTCCTATGTCGCCTTGTGAAATGAGATGCGACCTGAAGTACCTCTACTATAGCCAGAATAGTATCTCGATGAATCATGGGACGACATACTAAAGTATATGAATAGTATGAATTTCAAAATACATTAATCTCATCAGAAATGAACTATAGTCATATTATATTAGTAGTATAGCCATACTATACTCCTACTATACTCCATTTTTCCGAAATAGTCAACTATAGTATGAGAATATTACCTTCTTATGGAGTATAGTATCAGTATAGTATACTATACTACCTCTCGCGAGACGTTTGAAGCATTCGGACCAAACTTAGCGTTCTCATGCAAGAACTGATCGAAGCATCCGGAATGTATCCTTCGTCGAAGAGGTCTGAAAGATTACCATCCTCGTCTACGTTCTCATCGCCTTGTTCCACAATCTCTCCATCCTCATCCTCTTCGTCCGCCTCGTCGTAGACATATTTGCTCTTTTTAATTTTTTTGGTGATCCGAATTCGGGGTGCCTTTCGCAAGAGGACGGTTGGTTTTTTGGGTGTGGGATTGTTATTTTTTTTGGCCTCTTTTTTTGAGGCTGTGTCGTCGTTTCTGTTCAGCCAGTATGGCTTTAAGACGCCACTTGCGCACCTCACGACGGTAAGCAAGCTTTTCACGGCGAGGGCGATTGACTTCGTGACCAGCGTTTCGAAAGCGCTGCATCGCTCTTTTGCGCTCCCTGCGACCTCCGCGGCTGATGCGAGATGGAATCGAAAGATCCATTTCGGATGCTGTCTCACTTGTCTGCATGCTGAGCTAGTTGTCGCGGAAAGGCTTGTCGGGATTATGAGATGAATGGTGGCTATGCTCAAGTTTACTTATTGGAAGAGGCTGTTCGTCTACTGTTGTGAGCAGTGTTTAACAACATACCATAGTATACTGTTTTTTGGGGCCGACATACTATACTCCATAGTATGTTTAGTTGGCGGCCCGGTGAGAAATAGGATAGTACATAAATAGTATGGTGGTATCTACTATAGAAGTACTATATCCCTGGACAGGATTATAGTGGTAGTATAGTAGGGATATAGTATACTATAGTAGGTTTTCTTGATCAATGTCGTTATGCACATCTCTATAGTACTACTATAGAGATACACTACTACTATAGAGATACTATACTACTACTACAGAGATACTATACTACTACTATAGAGATACTATACTACTACTATAGAGATACTATACTACTTTCCTAAATCCTAGTGAATGAGCACATATTGTGGTATGTTTTGCCCAAATCATGAGTAAAGTTTTTACACTATAGTAGTACTATAGCCCAGCATATACTACTATACTACCATTGATGCTCATTAAGTCATTATACTACCTACTATAGTATGTATACAGTATGTGTTGATGCACTATAGTATGACTATATTATGACTATAGTATACTATAGTACCCATGATCGAGCCCATGAAAGGTAAATTCCGATTTTATACTATAGTATACTATATATATACTATATCTCTGCCCAAAATTTGAAATAGTATACAGTATGTTTTAGAAGAAAATCACACAAAACCAATAGTATATAGTATGTTTTCGCAAATAGTATATATACTATAGTATATAGGAATAGTATATACTACCATAGTATGTTAAACACTGGTTGTGAGCCTGTGAACTTCGTGAGAATACGATTGCTGATTATTTAGATAAGATAATATTTAGAACTCAGATTACGTAACATGACCGGTCCAGACTCGGGGAGTCGGCACCAATTGAACAGCCGAAGCGTGAGGCTGGCTTAACTGGAATTGACACACATTTCGCCACTCATCAGTTCGGTTTGCCAGGGTCTGGGACAATGGACGCAATCTGAATCACTCGTTTTCCCTTCCCTTCAAAGTTCAAACTTCGCACTTGCTGCTTTTCTGCTCTCACCACCATCATCTTCCCACAGCAGACCCGCATAGACATCACAGTATGAGCAATGCAGCAGCCTGATGCGATCCTGGTCTTAGGACTGGTAGGTGTCGCTTGGACTGTCTGTTGCGCTGCAGCTGACACGGGTGTAACAACCCGGGCTGATTGCGGGCGAGCTGAGGGTTGGATGCTATCCTCAAGACCAAGAGTTGAGATTACAGCTGCTCAAAGGTGAGTGCTCGCTCCACACACTTCAGATTCCACTTTGATCAACGACCTTGATTCTCCCTCCCTCCCTCCCTCCCTCCCTCTGTTTTCTCTCTGCGTCGTCTCTTCCTTTTCCTTTGATTCCCCAGCTTCCCAGCTCCCTGGCGTCTGCGCTGCCTCTTGTTTTCCTCTCTCTTTCCTTCCCCCTTCAGTCCCCGGTGAGTCATACCTTCGTTCTTTTGCCCAATCCCACTGCGATTGCTGATCTATCGTTTTCTCTCTTCCTTCTGCTGGCCCCTCTGCTGGCCCCTCTCTTTTTTTTTCTGCTCGTCCCTCCGCTGGTCTCTTCACTCGTCCCGCCGCTGGTCCCTTTTACTCGTCCTTTTGCTGGTCCCTCACTTCCTCTGCTGGTCTCTCTGCTGGTCCCTCTGCTCGTCTCTCCGGTTTCGCTCGTCCCTCTGCTCGCAACTCGTTCCTCTGCTCGCAGCTCGTCTCTCTGTCCGTCCCTCTTCTCGTTCCTGCTCTGCTCGTCCCTCTGATCGCCCATCTTCCCTTCCCTCTGCTCGCCCTTTGCCTGTTCCCGTGCTCGTTTCCTTTGTCCCCCTGCCCGCTCCGCGCATCCCTCTGCTCGCCCCTCTTCTTCGTCGCGCCGCTCGTCCCTCTGCTGCTTCTGTTCGTCCTTATGTCCGTCCCTCCCCTTGCTGCTCTCCCGGCTCCTCTTCCTGCTCTCTCTGCTCTGCTCTGGGTCCCGCTCCTTCCGCCTCTTTCGCCTTCCTCTCGCTTTGGCCCTAAAGTCCGTTTGGGTGTCCTTTGCCGCCTACGCGTGTCCTTAGTTCTCCCACCACCCACTGCGCCTCACATCAACTCCGCGGGTCTGTGGCTCCACTCGGCTGTCTCTCTGCTCACTGCGTGTACGCTTTCCCTCTGCCGTTTAGTTCTTCTCGCTTATTGGTGTCTCCACTCGTTCTCACCGTCCCTCTTTCCTTTCCGGCTTCCGCCGCTCCTCTGCCCGATTCGCCCTGGCTTTTCTCCCTCTCTCTCTGCCCTACTCTCTGTCCTGAGGTGGGTGCAATCAGTATGCGTGCCCCGCCCAACGCCATCGTTTTTTTATTCTTTTCACTCTATCCCGCCATGCGAGGATTCGGTGCTACATCCGCAGCTGTAGGGGGCGGGGAATGAGGTGGTTGTGCGAAGCGGAAGACGAGCAATGGAGTCGGTCGGTGAGCAGGCCGGGGAAGTGAAGTACGCCAGCTCGGGCAAGAAGAAGGGGATGGACGACCTTCACTTCACCGTGGATCACATATCATAAATCAGATCACATTTCATGGAAAAGGCGTAGCTATGAGAAAGTATATTACAGGAACACAATCACGCGCGAAGCTTTGGAATAAGAGATGAGAGACCTGGTCGTTAGAGCGACGATGTCGAACGTCGAGGAGCCGAGAGATTGGAGCGGGGAGGGGGGGATGCTGAAAGCGAGAAGCGAGGGAGGCTGACATCGGGGACGTTCAGAGTCTATCGTCACTTGAAGACGCGTTGCTGTTTGCCGCGAGTGAGAAGTACTGGAGTGGGAGAAGGCGGAGCGGCCGTCTCGGAGGCTTCGGTCGTGGGGAGGGGGGGGGGGGGGGGGGGGGGGGGTGATAGTTCCGCTGCCGCTCGCAACTGGGGCTACGCACTCTTCATCGGCCTTGCGCTTATTGGCGGATGATCGAGCTTGCTATATTTTCGCAAGATTGCCCGGAGAACCGCTGCCGATGTTGAGAGCATTGAGGAGATTGCGAGGGGCGTCCATCAGGTAGGTGAGATGGCGCACATGGGCGTTCAATGTTGGATCTTCTCCGACACCGCTAATGACAGCTTCGAAGGCGACCAAGGCTTTCGCGCCGTTCAGATTTCAGTTCTTGTACTTGGCGCTGTCGTCGAAGCCGAGGTTCATTTTGAAAGTCTGTGAACCCTTGCTCTTGTTCATGAACGTGAAACCGGTGATGACTCCGTTCCGCTTGACTTCGTCCACCGAGCTTATGACGCCGACCCCATGAACTTGAGGTTGCGAAGAGGGAAAGACGGAAGCGCCGGCGGTGCTTCCTGTGAACCAGAGAGAACGGTCAGCCCCAGGAATGGGAAAAAAGGATGAAGAACAGACACTCACCATCAAACTGTTCCGGCACTAGGCGAAAGTTGCGGTGGTCCGGGACATTGAGACGAAGTGGATACATAGACATAGGCAGACTGCCAGCTATGTACACGCCTTCCTCGGGACAGGTGAGTCGAGGGTGATGGGCTCATCGACAACGATGTCCGAGGAAAGGTTCAAATAGGTGGTCCATTTGTTCGTTCGGGAAGTAGGGCTGGTGCGAGTAGTCATCTTGATGGGAGAGGTGAAGGGTGGGATCGAAGGGGCAGATAGGAGGTGCGATGAAGAGTGGAGAATGGAGATGGAAATCTATTCAGAAGCAGGCATAGTAGTGCTCGTTATATAGACAATTGAACGAGCTGACCTTTGCCAGAGGGCACAACAGCGGACATCGAAAGGCCAGGACAGACCGAAGCATCGAGGACTCGACCGCTGGAAGAAGGGACATCGAAGGTCCGGCAGTCGGTTGTAGCATCGACGGCAGAAGGTTGGGAAGCTGGCCGTAGCATCGAAGGCGGAAGATCTGAGGAGCTGGCTGTGGCATCGAAGGCAGACGGTTGAGGAGCTGGATTTCGCAGGGCACGGCATGGAGCCCAGGGTGCTTGGCACGTCCGATGCGGGGTCGCATCATCGAAGGTCTTGCAGCGTGGCGTAGCATCGAAGGCTTTGTAGCGTGTCGTAACATCGAAGGTCTCGTAGCTGGTTGTAGCATCGAAGGTCCCGCAGCTTTTCGGAGCATCGAAGGCTCGGCAGCTGCTCAACGCGGGTTACGTGGGGGAGCTTGAGAGCTGTGCATTGTGCTGGGGGGACAAAAGAAACTCAAAATGCGAGAATGAGAAGAGACGGAGTTGTGTAAATGCGGCATTCAGGGACCACGGGGAACAGGATTGTGTGTTCGGGTAGCGGAGTCAAGAGAGAGTAGTGCTGTACTTGACTTTTGTTTGCTTGCTACCCCGTGCTCTACATAAGGTTCAGAGCTTTGAATATTAGCTTTTCATACTGCATACTGCATACTGCATACTGCATACTGAGTACTGAGTAGTGCTGAGTACTGAGTAGTGCTGAGTACTGAGTGAGTAGTGAGAGCGCATATAACTACATGGGGGACAGAGTCAGGAATAGGTTGAAGGAAGATCACAACTTTCAAGCCTCGACATGAGCTTCAAAGACAACTTCACCATGACTTCCGCAACGGCTTCGGACGTGCTCGATAACAGTGAGTGACCTTGACTGAAGATCAAGAGTCTTCCCCAAACTTCAGTGACCCGCACCGAGGGAGTAGGGATTAGGGAGTAGGGAGTAGGGAGTAGGGAGTAGGGACTAGGCGCTGTGATCTTAGAGAAATCTCAATGATGACAACTTGCAGGATCTATCCACCACGGCGCCACCATGGAAACGCAGCGTTTTCTTGTTTTTACAGACCTTTTGATTTTAAACCTTTCGGTTCAGTTCTCAACCTCGTACGCCTTTCACACACGAGCATCGTACAACTTTCTCCCTTCTCTGTTCTTCTCTTCTCTCGGCTTCCTCTCCTCTTCCGCCTCGCTCCCTCTTCCACCTCAGCTTCCTCTCCTCTTCTGCCTCACTCTTCCCATCTTGCTCCTCTTCCTCGCTATCTTTCCCCTTCGCTCCCCTTAGTGGCTAACCTGACCATCAAAGGTATACAAGCAGCCCCCTTTCCCACTTGTACCTACTCTTTCCCCCCAAGCGACAATCATATGTTATACCCCCCTTGAGTTCTCACACTCTTCCCAGTTCCCTTCTTCTTGGGTTCTCATACCCTGATCCCTCTCGAGCTCTGCTCTTACCTGAGTCGTTGCTTCCGACTTCGGTACTCATGCAGAGGAGTCCAAATTTTTCAATGAATCCCGTAGATCGCGCATGACCCAGGTCCAATTGTCCAGCGTCTCGCTATCCGTGAGGCACCAGGCAAGAACCACCAGAGAGCGGATGCCGTCCATCACGGCTGCGAGCTTCAGCCTTGATTGGTATTTTGTCTTCCTAAATGTCGCATCAATTGCCAGCCGCTTGCAACAGTAGCGCCACGCGTGCCTGGCAGCTCCTGGGCAGACGAACATGCGTTTGAATCTACCGTCACTCGGTTTGAGCGCGGCGCGAGTGTTTGAGTCTGTCGTAGTGAGCGCCTCCATGGATGCAGGCAGACGTCCGAAGCTCTTTGTCTCGTCCCCGTACGATTCATTGAGAATGGCGGCTTTTGTTTGTTCACCGCACTACAAGACGCATTGTATGCCTCGCCGTGCTTGGGCTGCTTTGCGACCACCCTAGCAGATGTCTTCGCGTCTAAGACCGTGCTCTGCTTGATCTATTCGAACATAAATAGAACATATGATAACAATGAGCGATGTTCACCACCCAGCAGCCGAACGCAGGGCCACGAACGCAGAAGTACGTGCACTGTCATATACTCTGTCCGGAATAATTCACAATACCACTAACCATGTCAACAATAACCGCATGATTCCCATTCAATGATTGACTCCCTTCGGCCTGCTGCCCAACGCAAGTGTGCCTTCCTTTCAAGCAAGTGACCTTCCAGAGCCCTTCAGTTAGTCGAGCTCAGACTGTAAATGGGCAGGTCTGATGTACGCAAAGCATAACGGTGTAGTCGGCTTCGGACTTTTGTGTTGATGGGCTGCAAGACGCACAGCTTTCTTGAAGGCCGCTTCAGAGGTATACTCTGCGTCCAGATCGAGAGTTGTCGTAGAGACAGAATTTACCCGTTATCGGCATCTTCACGGCCGAGATCGAGACCCACGGCATTGAGTTTGCAGGCGGCGTCGTTCGTATTCGATGGCTTGTACAGCTTGGTACAGCTTGCTGACTCTGTTACATTTTCTCATTTTTCATCAGGATGCCCAGATCGCCTCATCAAAAATGAAGCCTATAAGTTTTTGAAGTTCAATAATCATCACGTTCTTGCCTCGATCCACAGATCAATATCATCACCGCGTTTCTTCAGTTGACTTACACAGTCTCGCTGCGATCAAATCGCTTGATTTCTCAATGTTTTCTTATTTCTCTTTTTTCTCTTTCTCCTGCTCCGCGTGAGCCCTTTGTATCTTCCTTTCTTTCCGCACCTACGCTATCTCCGAACGTTTCTGCGCTTTTTGGTTGTTCAATGAATGTATAGCTCTGTTTCACTTCAGTTGCGACATTATCTGATTCATAATTCAATTCATCGGTAATCAATCGAAGAATGGGGACGAGTTTTCATTTTCCCAGGGCAGAGCACATTTTTCACTCCCCTTGTGTTGGAATCTCGCTCGTTTCACTTTCTTTCTGCAATTCAACCGTCACCATCTCTGCCATCTTCGACTTTGAGCAAACTGCCGTGAGAGATCGTAAAAACTGACCTGCTCACCGGTATTTCAGAAATATTTGCCGTGATTGCGGTAAAAAATGATCAATCTTTCCCAACCTTCGGGAACATTTTCCAGCCGGCTATCGGATGCGGACCAGCGGCAGGGTTTGACGCCAATATCCGACCATACGATCATCATGACTATCGTCGCTTGTAACCATGAGCGACTGTAGTCACAGTCACAAACAGTCGCTCTTACGACGATAACTATGACTATATCCTGGTAAAAGGGCGACTGTAGCATGATAGTCGCTGTTGTTTGATGGCAAACCAGTCATGCATTATTATTTGACAATAGTCCCGACTCTCATCATAGCTGAAAATTGTTGCGTCATAGCATCATCACCAGACGAGATGATAGTCCTTGATAACCGACTGCAGCCACACACGGCACGCAGAAATGCGACAATCGTTGAGCTTCTAAGCTCTGTATATCATTGTTGTAGTTGTGTAGATGTGTTCCATGTGGTGCGAAGCGGCGAACTCTGGATTTTCGATGGTCAAGTACAGTCACGATATTTGTGGGACTTTACATGAAATAGTCACACAACAGAGTGTGCAGCAACTATGCACATTTCTGCGGCTATAGTCCGACTTGCATCTATGACTATTTCGGTTTTATACGATAGCGCCCAAGACTATGACTATGCCCAAAAACGCACGACGGTGCAGAATCCATATCACTCGCCATTCTCATGTTCAGTTGAAGAGAGAGAGAGAGAGTGCTCGGGCATCTTGAGGAAGAAACAGAGATTTCAGTGTCAGAAAAATCAAAACTGTCCTCTGTAATCTGTATAATCTGTCAAAGCGCAGATCGAATCCACATCGCCGCCGACCTTTTTGTTATGGACCTCAGTCTCGGGGCACAAGAACGCTGCCATTGCTTTGGTTTATGATGTAGGACCGGTTATGAAAAAGCGGAGGTCAGCAGCGCTCAGAGGCAGAAAATTGGAATCGAAACTCCTTGTGGTCGATGCGTTCCGCACAAAATTGCCAGGGGGCAAGCGCCCATGATAGACCCGGCCACCATGAAAAGCTCTCCAGGTACCGTGTTGAAATTGGCGGCGTTTGCTTCGGAGTGGCAGCGTCTTGAGCAGAAGAAAGAGGTTGCTGGAGAGGATAGCTCCAAGCAAGCTGAAGAGGCGGGGACAGAGGAGGAGAGACAGGCTAAAGCAGTCGTGCGGCTCCGCTGAAACAAAGCGGACGGCCCACGGGCAGTGGAGCAGCCGCTTGAAGCCAGTCTAAATGTGGTTGGAAGTGGACTGGTGATGTGCTGTTGCATTCCAGATTTGTACAAATACTACCGCAGTACCGAGCAGTAGCGCTCGGTGGATCCCTTTATGTGGCTGATATTGGTTCTATTGTTGTTTCTGCCCAGGAAAAGGGAACAAAAAGCTCTCAGTGGTGTGAGGCAGGCTTCAGCAAGCGGCGCGAAAAACGCCTGAAGATTCACGAGAACTGAGAAAGCGAAGGAGATGGAGATAAGGGCTGTTCACGCGTAAGCCTTTTTCTCGCTTTTTTTCACTTTTCTCCGCTTTTCTTCTCCAAAACCCTCCCTCAGGAAATCTGCAGTGGCGCCAGAGACGTGGTTGTGACGCTGCTTGGGCGGCAAAGACGCGCCAAAGACGCTTTGGGCATGAGAGACCGCGGCTACAGACGCTGCGCAGACGCGCCTCGATAAGAGTCTGTTTCTCGGATCCTTTTGAGATTTTGAGATGGACAAGTCGACGCTGCACCGACGCGCCTCAGACGCTGCAAGCAAGCCTCCTCCACAGACTTCAAGATTTCTCAACCTTAGCAAAATTTCGACGCCGACCATGGCCCACTCAGCATCTCCTCACTCTCACGGCCTCACAGCTACATAGGCTACAGCAACCTCCCCCACTCTTGTGAGTACTGAAGCTCGAGCTCCTCCGCATCTGCGCGACACTTTCGCAGACTCTACGATGAGCGCAGAGCAGCAGCGCTGGCGAGAGCGACCGGTCAACTGCTGGTGCTTCAGCCGTTGTCAATCAGGCCCAAGAGAGCTCTCCATTCGGACAAGAGATGGGCATCTCGAGCGGGACAAGGAGCTGCGGGAACAGAGGATGGGATTGGGCTTAGGCGCAGATCACGACCTCGACCTCGCCATCCACCGGAACGAGTCCTCTCAGGCTGCCGATACGGTACTTTCGGTCGCACGACAAGATACGTCGAGCCGGCTACAGACTGCCCCCCCGCCCAGTGCGACCTCCAGACCCGTACACGGCGGCCTTTGGCATCATGCAACGTCTCAACCCCAGCGAGATTGCTTCCCTCCGACATATCCGGACCTGCATCCGCACAAACGCAACTCAAGAGCAGTACCGCGCCTTTGCCAAGAACATCGAGGCCCAGGATCCCGACATCACCATCCTTGGACGCAAAGCCGCCATCGCACTCGCCAAGAGAGTCACTCGTCTTCGGGAACACACTTGGGACATGTGTCCAGAGTCGTGCATGGCGTTTGTGGGACCGCACGCTAACCTACAGCGATGCAACTCTATCAGGCAGGGACGACGATGCGGGGCGGCGCGATTCGACAGCAAGGGCAAGCCGCGGCGGACTTATTCGACCCTTTCCATCCTCCCCCGCGTGCGAGCAAAGTTTGCTTCTGGATCAGGTTCAACATATCTGCACGATCAAGCAGAGTGGTCGGCACGAACGTGGGGAACGGACGAGCATCACTTTGCGGACTGGCCGGACGGCGCGTGCCACCAGCACCTGCGGGAGAAGGGTTTCTTCGACGATCCTCGGCACGACGCTTACGTCCTCAGCACGGACGGTGCACAGTTCGTCTCCAAGCGCAAGTCTAATGGATGGATCGTCATGCTTTCATCGCTCAATGAACTTCACACCAAGCGGTTCAAGCGCCCCGAGACCTTCGTCAGCTGCGTCGTCCCCGGACCCAACAACCCCGTCAACGTCGATTCTTTCCTCTGGCCCGTCGTTCAAGAGCTTGCACGGGCGGCACATGGGTATTGGATTTGGGATGGAGCGCGAGAGGAGTGGTTCTTGTGGAGGGCGTGGTTGGTCGCCACTGCTGCAGATCAGCAAGGTAGTTCCAAGATCAATCATATGACGGGTCCGACTGGGTATTGCGGGTGCAGGAACTGCCACATGGTCGCCAACTACGCTTACGAAGGTCAATCGGTTGGATACTTCCCCCTCAAGACAGTCAAGGGCGACAAGGCACGGACACGCGATCGTCCGCAACAGTACGACCCTTACGATCTCCCGCTCCGCTCTGAGGATTCATTCGAAGAGAATCTTACCGAGTTATCCAACTCTCTCACTGCCGCGGACCGGAGGGAGACTCGGCGACTCACGGGAGTGGGTGGTCGGCCATTGCTGGCATTCTCTCCAGCGTTCATGGTCCCCTTGTTCTTTCCCGTGGACGTCTTCCACCTCTTCGGGTCCAACATCCCCTCGCTCATCTGGAACACGCTCACAACCGAAGAGCCCGACGACCCCTTCCCTCTCACCAAAGAGCACCAAGAGCTCTTCACGACCTTGCTGGAGCAGTCTGCTCGAGATCTGCCGTCCTCCTTCTCCAATTCGGCGCCTCGGACGCCAACGACGAACGCCGGCTCGTACTATAAGATGTATGAATGGACTCTCGTCACATACCTTTACCTCCCATCCTTCCTTTACGCAATCGGTGCGCCTCTCTCGCTGCTTCAAATGCTGTCTCATCTCCAAGCTGGTGTTCGCTTGGCGATGTCAGACAGGGGAATCTCCGCTTCGGAACTTGATGACATGCACGATCACTTTGTCCAATTTGTCCGCCTATGGGAGCAAGAGTTTGTGCGAGGGAAAGTTTCGCTTCTACACAGAGCAACGTGAGTATCCTAATGATTCCTGAAGCATGTGGAAAGACTCTGACTGTCTCGATATCCTACAGTATCTCCATACATCAGCTATTGCACGTGCGAATGTTCATCTACTGCCACAGTAACATGCGCAACACTTCGCAAGGTCGATGCGAGCGGGAGGTTGGGCACATCAAGTATGTACTGCAATCTTTCAAATCTCCGTTCCCTAGCATTGCAAGAAACGTCAGAGAACTCGAACACATCCGCCTCCTCGACTTACTCCTTCAAGACGCTGAAGACAAAGACGACCCTTCCGATGTTCCAACTCTCGCAACGAAGATCTCCTCAAAGCACCGACGAATGACACAGTCTCAAGTCGACGAAGAGGATGCCCTCATTCGAACATTCCAAGAGCAAGGCGTAATCCCCACCCCTCTCCCGCCATACTACTACCGCGGCAAGCTCGAGATTCCAGGGACCAGTACCGTCCGCGGCAGTCGCATCGAAAGCGATGGAGCTAGAAGATGTTGCCACTTTTTCGCCCGGCACGATGATGGCATCTCGTATGGCAAAGCCATGCACTTTATCTGCTTCGGAGCCGACCAAGACCTTGACGACGAGGCCCCAGTCAACGATCAGGCGGCTTTCATAATCTTTCGGCGCTTGCAAGACGTAGTCACGGCGGAGGGTATCATCAAGGGTCGATGGAGTCCAGAATACTTCATCCTCGACATCCGGACCATCATCGAGCCCGTGGCCATCTGCGAGTTTGGCGGCTGGGTATACGTACTTCGGCGCTTGTCGTGGCTTACAGACCACGATGAAGCGGACTAGCTTCGCTCTCTTCACGCCGGTCGACCCTGGACTACATGCGCCTTCACTCTTCAACGATCGACGGTGG
The DNA here is from genome assembly GCA_009428295.1 of Tilletia walkeri. Lineage (NCBI taxonomy): Eukaryota > Fungi > Basidiomycota > Exobasidiomycetes > Tilletiales > Tilletiaceae > Tilletia > Tilletia walkeri. The sequence continues at coordinate 30,049 of RDSH01000133.1, forward strand.
GTATCATCAGCAACGTGTCATCGCCCCTCGAAGAAGATTGGATTGCTCATGCTGACAACTCTGATCGTACCTCCTCTGATCCACGTCTTTCTCACCTTGATCTTGTCCAACTGCGGACTGCCCCCTTCGACCCTTCTCATTCCCTTTCGTACACTACTGTTCGCAACGCCTTCCCTCGCAATCTCTGGCGCTTCTCCAATTCAACATCTAGTCAATGCAAGTTCACTGAGAGGAAGACATGAGTGTGCGATTGATGATGGAGTCATACCGCATACAGTCCGTTTCCCAGGCAGCATACAGTCTGCTCAGCATTCAGCTCACTCTTCACTCCTTCTTACACGCCTCCACGCTCGCGTTCTCCCCAAAGACCACCAGCCGTCCTTCCTAGGACTTCAAGCATCTCAGCCGTGTGCCCGTGTGTGAGTCGTGCTTGTATGCTTGCAGTGCCTTGAGTCTTGACCTTCTCTGAACCCTTCCCCTCTGCTCTAGCCATCAACCATCACCATCATCATCCAATCAACACTCAACAAGACCACAGCAAGCAAGCACACGTCATGCAGCCCCCGCCACCCTTCTCTGGCTTGTCTCAGCTTGGAGACGCGCCGGATCCGACCCTCTCCAACGTCCCGGCTCTTGCCAATGTTCCAACTGCTTCAACGAACCAAATCCCGGCCGACTTACTGATGGCTTATCCTTTCTTGGCTCAACTCCTAGCCAATCAAGCCTCTTCTTCCCCTGCTCCGGCTGCGTCCTCAACGCCTGCGACGTCGGCAACGGTTGCACCTACACCCGCTGCGCAGCAAGTCCCAGTCGACCGAGCAACTGAGCTTCGCCAGCAATCTCAACGCCCGCTTTCATCCTTCCCTAACGGAAAGGACATTCTGTGGACCGAGTCCGCTGCTCGAAAGGCCATGAAGAGGTACAGCAAGCAGTTCGTGACGCGCGATGAGGACGGTCGAATCATCTCCGACGAACGAAAGGATGAGATCGAGGCGGGCGTAAATCTTCTCACCGAAGAGGCCAAAGCGAGGCTCAAGAAGGAACACCCGGAAGACAAGGAGCTCATCACGAACATCAACTTCAAGGAGTTCAAGGAAAACTACATCGACACTTTGATGGACTTAGCCAGACGAGTTGGCGAGCAGTTCCCGGAGCTTGCGTGGTGCGAGATGTACTACAAGCCATTCATCTGGATCATGCTTCATCTGAAGTCGCACAAGGACGGGTTGAGGAAAAAGGCAGTCAGGCTGGGGAAGACCAAGGAGAACGGTGGAGCATCTTCCACTTCGAAGAAGATATCCTCGACCAAGCAGACCTCACAATCGACGAAGAAACGACCTGCCTCGAACAACGCAAAGACTGCTTCTACGAGCGCGAGGAAGTTGACGCCCGACCCGTTTGCTGATGTCGAAGACAGTGGAGAAGATGGTGAGTAGCTTCGCGAGTGCATACAATCAAGACTCAGGAGTTTTGATGACGAGAACGTTGTTCCTCCTTTCAACAGAGCCCAAAAGCAAGAAGCAGAGGTCAAATGCTCCGACTGCAGTTCAACGATTGAACCAGCTGGCAAAGGAGCGTGGTCTTGACATGAGTAATGATGAATCAGATGAGGAGATGGAAGATGTTGATGGTGAGATGGGTGATACTCACGGTAAGACGCGTTCTCCCCAATGTTATAAGGCGCATTTATGCATTCTGGTCTCTGACGATGCATAATGCATACTTCTCCACTCAGAGACGAATCAAGGGGCAGTGAAATCAGCTGCTGATCTCCAGGAGACTGCGGGTACCAGAACAAGTGGCATGGTCATTCCGGTTCGAGCTCAAGCATCGGCCAACAGCATCTCGAAGGAAAACACCATTCCCGTTCACAAAGCCTCGAGTGCAGCTTCCAAAGCAGCCATATCCCGTCCAGCTCCCACAAGTGCCTCCCGTCCGGCTACAGATGCGAATCCTACCACACAAAAAGGCTCAAAGCTTTCTGTTCCCTTCAAGATCACAACTGCTGCCCCTGCGTCAACTCAGCGAGCTTCTCAAGCGACCTCTGCCGTGCCTTCCCCGGCTCTCGGCAACATGCGAGCCGTGGATGCTTCCAAGCTCGAGGATCCAACCGCTGCGGCACTTCGGTCTGCGCTCCAGGTTCGATTCTCCGAGCTTCCCGAAACTGAGGAGGTCGACGATGCGCTCCAACTTCTCGAGACGGTCGATGCCTGTGGCGCATCCAAAGAATCGAATGGAGATCCTACTTTTGTTGCTTGGCTGGAGGAGTTGGAGAAGCTCGATCCTGCGACTATTGACGATGAGGACGAGCTCGGAGAATGCTTTGGGCATCGAGCAATTGGTCGATGGAAGTACGACGCACCGCTCTCGAACGCAGACACCTGGGGACGTACCGCCGATGCATTCAAGCTTCTCTCTGCGCTCTTGCGGATCTGGCACATTGGCCGGCAACAGCTCATCGACCAAGGGAGTTCCACTCAGCCACTCGTCCACAATCACATCGCGAAGGTCTGCGCACGAATCAAGCTGGCATTCAAGATCGGATCGTCCAATACGCAGTCGTCCACTCAGAACGCAGAAGCAGGACCCTCGACAGGCAAGACAGACAAGAAACGGGCTCGAGTGTCGATGGAACTCAAGCAAGGCGTTATAACTGCTGATGCGATTAAGGTAATGCCTCACTTTGCGCTCGTCTCAAGATGGGAGGAGACCCGAGCTGACACTTGTTTGTCCACCTTCAGAGGCTTTCAAAGAAGGATGCGACGCAAATCTTGAAGTCGGCGAACATCAAATTCAAGAGCGGAGCATTGCGCAGCGACATCATCGACATCCTCATCGAAGCTCACACAAATGGGCGTATCAAGCTGACGGCGGACCAAATCCGATACCCTGGCCTCAGGTGAGTTCAACAGCACACCTTGCAGTGTACAGCATCTCTCACAAGTCACAAGCTTCTCTTTTGCTTCCTAGCTCTGAAATCACGGATGAATGAGTCCAAACTCCGCTCGAGCCTCTTGGTCCTCTCCTGACTCCTACGATCCAGCCTGCGATTCTTTTTCTGCTCCTCGCCCCTCGGCTCTGCTTCCTGACTCTGCTCCTCAGTTCTCTCCCTCTACATGCTCCTCGCTCCCGCTTCTCTTCGACTCTGAACCCTTTCTCAGTTCTCATCCCGTCGTCCCCGTTCCTACACCATTGGCTCTGAGCTCGGATTCTTTCCAAACGCAGTACCTGATGATAATCGTACCAGGGCATATATGCGACTTCGAGACAGCGTCTATTGAGCGTTTGAGCAGCGTCTATTGAGCGTTTGAGCAGCGTCTATTGAGCGTCTGAGCAGCGTCTACTGAGCGTACGAAGGAGAGACTGAAGAGTGTCTGAACCGCGTTGGAGGCGCGTGGGAGGCGCGTCCGTCGACGCCCGATCCTTGCCCAGCGCGTCGGCGGACGCGCCTGATAGCGCTGTGGTCCACAGCTTGCAGTGGCGCCTCAGACGCGCCTCAGACGTGGCACGGTCTCACTGCAAGTTACAGTGTCTTTGGCGTGTCTATGGCGCCACTGCAGCTTTCCTGAGACCCTCCGGGAACCAACATTCGCACAGAATCCCAAAAAAAACGCAGTCTTCCCTTCGTAGCGCAGCACCCCGACCGCAATAACACGCATATGTATATTCACCCTGGGATGCTTTGAAGGTTCAATTGCGGGTGCGGATCAGGTCTTACCTTTTGCTCTCAGGTTGTGAAGGAGACGTGGCAATGCCTGGAAGAAAGTCGGCCCGGTCCGCGCAAAGTGGGTTATATGCATAAAAGAGTGGTCGATAGGCATGCTGCTTTGATAGCACAGTGGTAGTACAGACGGTTCCAAAATGGGGTTCGGTTGTTCGAACCGGCGCGTTGATTTGTTTTTGTCCCCGAATAACTTCCCAACGATGATCACGTGACTTTCCAAACCCGAGTGCAGTGGGCGACAGCTTGGCGAGAATTAGCGAAAAAAGCGACAGAAAGCGAAAGTTGGCGAAATTAAGCGGACCAAAATGTCGCGCTTATTCTCGCCAATCCAGGTGAATAAAGCGAAGAAAAGCGAAGAAAGGGAGCAAAAAGCGAAAGAAAGCGAGAAAAGAGCTTACGCGTGAGCAGCCCTATACACAGCCGTGCTTACCATGAGGTGGCGACTCGAGTCCAGTTCCTGGAGAAAACAAGTCACGTTTCTCGGGCAAAGGCCTTCGGGCCGCGGCTAAGGAGTACAAGTCGTTCATGGAGAGTTTCTCTCTTGACCTCTCTGGCTCCGGTAGTGAGAAGCGTGGAGACGACAGCTACTCTGACGCAGACTCCATGACATCTGGCTCGTCTGCCGACCCCGAAGATGAGGACCATTGATCAAATTCGTACGACTATCGATTTATCAACATGAACATCGAAGCAGCTATCACCCGTATTCTCTCCCATCCGTCATGCCTTTTCCTATTCTGTTTAACCGTTCCAAAGTATGATTTCCTGAAATCCAATTCCAAATTTAGACTCAGAAAGTCAGAACTGCATTAGTGGACATTATTACTTCGTAGTGTGCGGCCGTGCGGTGGTGAATAGTAGTGATCTGTACATAGCTCTTGGCAGGATATTGCGGCAAAAATAAGATCAAGACGCCGCCAAAGGTGATAACTTGACAGTGACGCGGTGGAGCGATGTGTGGCCGTGCGGGTTGACCGTGAGCTACACGGCAGCTGGTACCAAATCATGGAGTGAGGCTCGAGCCCTGAGGCCTGAGGCCTAAGTCTAAGCGGCTAAGCCCTTGGGCATGAAATTTGAGACAGGATTGTTTGTTTACTTCACGGCTCACGTCTTATCTGCAATGGTCTGATCTTGATTCTCGTACGTGCTCAACTTCCAGGGCCAGTTACGACTGAACCATTGTGAATCATAGTGGAAAGCATACATGTCATATTGCCATTGGGTTTCAAAGTTACATCCCTCGCCCGCTCCTCCAGCCAGCCGCGTACATCTGGACGCGCGATCGAAGCTCGTTGCCCACCTCCAATTCAGCTCCCCCCTCCTCCCCAGTGTTCTCTTCTGAGTTCAGATCTTCGACAGCTGAGTGATCTTCATTCCGGAAGTGCTCGAAGTCCCTGCCAAACTGCTTTGTGCCTCCTTCCGTTCATCAGCAGTGAGAAAAGAAGCAACATCTGCAGAGGGCTGCTCGAGAAGAAAGTTGTGTAGCATGATACAGACCCTTTTCCACACACAGGGGACTGCCTGCACGCTCTGAGTGGCCAAAGAGATACGAAGTCCACGAAAACTCTGCCAGCAAAGTTTAACGAAACCAAAGGCGTGTTCTACCGCGGCGCGATGACGCACGAGGTGCTTGTTGAAAGCGACCTTTGTGGGTAAAAATTCTAGCTTCAGTAACCAACATAACCGAGTCGTCAGCCTTCCTAAAACTTTAATTTGTATTGATCAACGATCAAGTCAATAACTAAACTTTTCAGGCGGGAGCTCTGTCATGCACCGGGTACGCTTGTGAAGAGAAACCAGATGAACCCAGGAACTATACCCAGCATCTCCCATGATGTATTCATGTATGGAGAGAAATAAGTCTGGCTGACGACTGAGCGCCGATGCTCTGAAGAATTTTTAATCGTGAGCAGACCCAGCATGTCCGACGTGGCTGCATCTGAATTGTTTAAGGCTGTCCACCACTGCGACAACATTGTACATATAACGTTTATGCTGATTGAATAAGTCGAGAGCATCAGAACGGTGGGGGGCGGAGGCAAAGGGGATGTGTGTTCCGTCTATAAAGCCTACGCATCCCGCCAGCCTTTTCTCGTCGCGCATGTGCTTGCGAATCTCTGAACGCTCGGCTGCGCCCGGCGACACCAAACACACGGAGTCCGGTCGGCGGACTCCGCCGGGCTTTACGCGGAGCGCGGAGCCCGATGATGAGCATTCTTAAAAAATATACGGAGCGCGGAGTCGGCAAAATGTTATCGGATTATTCGCGGAACTTCCGCGGAATTCCGACGGAGCTATGAGGTCACGTGACCGTCAAAGTTAAGGGTCGCGTTTCCTCAATTCGTGGGCGCTCCGGCGCAATTCCGTGAAAATTCCGCGGAATTGTGCGGCATTCTCGGAAAATGAGCCACTTTGGGACACAAAAAAGGCATAAAACATTCACGTTTGTGTTTTCATGACCTCCATGGGATACTTAGATTACAAAAGAAAAGGTGTCAGGCACTAGCAGTACAGCTACACTCAAGGTAGAGCTGTTGTGGAAGTTATTTTTATCACAACTGAGCTCCGCGGTAGTTCCGCGGCATTCCGAGCTCCGCACACGCGGAGCCCGGAGGAGCAATCTGAAATCAACTAAAATTACGCGGAACGCAGAGCTGGCATCACGGATTCCATTAATCCCGTCGGAGCACGGAGCTCCTTTTTTCCCGTTTTGTCTTATTCGGCGGAGGCGGAGCTCTCAGGAAATGTGAATACGCTGGTTTAACGCTGTGAAAACGCTGTCAACGCGGCAGAAACGCTGCTCAGACGCTGGGGACGAACTGAGACTCGCGCTCGACGCTGCTTCGACGCTGCCTTAACGCTGCTTCTAAATTTCACCACCATTCTTCTTTTTTATTTTTCTAACGTTTTGTTTTCGAAAAGCTTCGCCAAGTGAGCAGCGTCCATCGACGCTGCTCAAACGGGGCACAATAGTTTTTGTACAAAATAAATCATCGTGACAGTCATACAGTCAGTGCGAGCATGCTGCTCATAGGGGACACGCGTCTGAAGGGAAGGGGAGCATGGGAGGTGTGAGAGGGAGGAAGGTGGGGTGTTGTGGTACTGGAACATTTTCAGTGGTATATATTTGTGTGCTGGAAATGTTTTCCGTGGTAAAATGTTATCGTAGCTCAGTTGGAATCTAACTCCACTCCCCACCCAAGCAGTTGATCCACAAGGACCGTGGTTCGAGTCGCAGTGCGGTCATATATTTTTGATTTTCATTTCTTTCTATCTAGAGGATAATGTTCCGGCAGGCAAAAGGTGGTTACCAGGGCGGGACGTGAATTTATCCTGCGAGGGACCATTACAAAGTTCCCAAGGTTCAATGTCCTCCAGCAGGGAGGGCCTTGTAAGTGTGAATTACAGACGTCTGGAGAGCCTTGAGATCGATTACAAGTTGTTACAAAGTTGAGATGCGAATACGAACACATTGACGCGTTGGGAAGACGCGTCGGACGCGACGAACGCATAGAAGGAAGGCCACGATCAACCAACAAGTTCAAGCAGAAGGACGGGCAACGTTCGCGTCGACATCGGTCGGCTTTGAGAAGCATGTCGGCACCGTCTTCGTCCTCCAGCCCAGGCCGTCCCGCCTCCGCTGCGACTCATGCGAGAGCCTCCACGATCACTGCCTTGACGGCTGCGCAGCTTCAAGCAGAAGCTATCGCCATTCGCAAGAGACTTTGCGCGGTGCACCTAGACAAGACGAAGAGCGACTACGAGTCTTACCTGAATGAGTACGAGCGATACTGCAATGACCGCCAGCCGCCCATTGCTCCATATCCCATCACTGCGCCCAAGACAGCCTTGTTTCTTGACTTCTGCATGAAACGGGAGCATGTGAGTAGTCCGCACAGCACAACAGCTTCAGGCGCGGCATTGGTTTGCATTTTCACTCTCTTTTACTCATCCTTACACCTTGATCCTACCGAACAGTACGTCAGTGGTCGCAAGGGAGACAGCAGCGAGGAAAAGAAGACGATTGCGGGAACACAGTTGGGCTTGTCGGCAATCAAACAGAGGATCAATGCGCTCGAATGGTTTTGGAAGGCAAACGAGGACGAATGGTGTGAGCATGCTGAGTACGCAGAGACTCGAGTGAAACTGCGCGGCAATGCCACAATCAGTCAGCTCGAGACAGCCGTTCGGCGCGACAAAAGGAATCGAGCCAACGCTGGACAAGAGCAAAAGGCTATGGGATCCTCATCAGGTGAGTTGCTTTGTGATCTTCCCCTTCCTTGATTCTTCTCACTTCCAAGCTCTCGGTCTCTACCCCGTCTGCGTTGCACTCTTCTGATCATTTTCCATTGATTAATCCCCCTTGCATTTGACAGCCACCTTGAAGAAAGATGAAGTTACTCGATTGAGCGAGTGGGCTTTGAAGGAGGGCCGCACTCCTGCGAAGATAGGAACCCAGATGCGAGACCGTAGCATGCTGCTTGCCTGTCTCGGTACGGCATTCAGAGGCGACTCCCTTCGAAGGTTGGAGTGGTCCGATCTGTTTGTCCATCAAGCAATCGTTCCGTCTCGAGGAGACGCCGCTCCAGTCAAGGTTCGTCTCTATTTGGTTGATTGCGTTCATACTGTTCTCATGCTGACCGCCGACTGTTTTTTCTTTTTCTGTTGTAATCTCCTTGCATTGCGAGCCGACAACAGCAAGACCAACCAGCACGGAAGTCTGGACGAGTTCGCTATTGCCCGGCATCGAGATCCTCTTCATTGCAGCGTTGGCGGCATGGCCATACAGGCGCTCTGGTCGCTGCAGCTTGGCAATCAGGAGCGTCCTTCCTTTGAGCCCAACTTCAACAGCCAGAAGCATGGCAGATATGGGTTTCGCGAGTGGTGGGCTTGGAAGGTCTTTCGGGGTCGGCATGCAGCTGCCACACAGGAGATGAGCTACAAAAGTGAGTTTGCGCCGCTTCCCGGCCTCAGTCTCATTCTACCACTCCACCACCACTCCTGCACTCTCAGCCCTCGCCCCCCTCACTCAGTGTCCCGTCCCAGCTCGCTCAGAGCTTCCCAGAATCCCACCCCACCCACATCCTCATCAGCACGCATACCAGGAGTCCAGGACCCACAGTCCGCCGGTTGTGTGCAGGTCTTCTTGTGGTGTGAACAGATGCAAGCAGCGAGCGACGCGACGAGCACTGAGGAGTGATGGATCAGTCATCAGGCAGGGTGGGCAGGCATAGGACGGGTAGGCAGGCAGACGCCAGACAGGCGTAGGGCAAGCAGTGGAACGGTGAAGTACCAGGCCAGAGTAGAACTCGCTCACTCATTGCTCTGCTCGATGCTGGTAGATGCGTTGTTACTGTTACTGATGAACTTGTGAACTTCAAATTCACATCCAGCCCACGACCTTGCTGTGCACAAGATGTTTTCTGCGAATGACGTCGACGTTGGCAAGACTACCCATGCTGGACGAGCGGCAGCAGCAATGAACGCCCGTGAGAATGGTGCAAGCGTAGCAGGAACGAAGGCGCTGGGCGGTTGGTCAGATGGAGGTGCTTTTCGGTCATGCTACGACCGCTCGTTTCTTCTTGATGCGATCTGGGCTGTTGCTGGCTTCAACGGATCAGATCTAGACTCCTACCATGTTCCCAGAGCGCAAACTAGTGAGTATGCTTCCTATGACTCCACCCCTTGCCGCTCTGCAACCGCTGTTGTAGTTGTGCTGGTGCGCGCGCTCTGCAGCTGCTGTCTGTTGAGGCTATGCTGTGCTCACGCTGAATTGAACTGATCTCCTTCTCTCTCTCTCAGAGCCTCCACAAGCTCTGCTCGACCAATTGTTTGGCCTTCCTCGGCTGCCTGGAGTGGTTTCGGGAAGTGTTGTTGCAGGACGCGGCAGCTCTCAGTCAGCATCCCAGCTGGTCGGACTTCCACTTCTTCGCGGCTTGTCCTGTCTTTTCGAGCCCTTCTTTCCACGAATTCGCCGCAGAACTCAACAGGTCGGTCAAGGAGATCAACTCGGAGTCCGAGCGCCAACTTGCGCAGCTGCCACAACATCTGGGTGCTGGAGTGAGGCTGGCGCTCGTCGACATCAGGGTCGATGCGGAGCGACAGGCGGAAGAGATACACAAGAAGCTCGATATATGCCTGCAGCAGCTGCAGGGCTTCCAGCTCCTTTTGCAGCACGCTCGAATTTTGACCAGTGACGAGGTGATCGATCCTGCTCTGCTTGTTGATGATGCATACACCCGACAAATTGTCCGCACCACCAACACCACAACCGTCACTCGCACCTCCACCTCCAACCCAATCACTTCTTCTTCCCCCATCCCCACACCCTCTCAAGCACCCCCTCAAGCTACACCTCCAGCTCCCCTACCCTTCGATCTGCAGCTCGCACCACCACCACCGCATTCTCCCACCCGATCTCTTCCTTTCCCCACAGCTCTGCCTCCTTTTCCATCGGTCACGTCATCCTCTACTGCTGCTGTAGAGTCTGATGCTGCTCAGCTGCGGCAGCAGAGGGTGAGCGCGCTGAAGGTGGAGGCGGTAGAGCGATGGGGAAAAGCGCAGATGGACTCGAACGAGCCGTGGAGATACGATGCGAGCAAGGACAGACTTTTCCCATCCTACCAGTTCAAGCCCAGTCCTTCCGTGCGTGATGTTTGGGCGGAGTACAGCGAGGGCATGAATGGTCGATTTGGAACACGTTTGATGGAGCAGGTGTGGGGCACAGCGTGGAGATTGGGGGCAGGGATGAAGCAGGAGTGGAGTCGGAGAAAGAAAGTTGTGCAGCTACTCGAGGACATCACTCGCTCTCGACCATCGTGGAGGCACGAGCACGCAGTCAAATTCATGGAGGCATGCTACGGCGGATACAGCGGGCGTGGCTTGGCCGACTGGCTCTCAAAGACGTCCGGGTTCAAGCGCAAACACTCATCGACACAGCAGACCTCAGCTCCAGTAGACCCAGCCGTCTCAGCCGCCGAGCACGAGGAACAGCAATCGGCACGGGCCATCATCATGCTCCGCCTGCGCTCCTGGTCTCCCTAGTGCTCTTCTTTGGTTTGTGATTCCGTTTAGTTCAGTCCAGCTTTCCGCTCTCACTTTATACTGTTCAGTGTTCACACCATGCTCAGCCCGCGCTTCTCTCCTCACTTCTCAGTATTGTAAACATAGTGTACACGCAATTTGCAGCTTGCATTCCCAGCCGTCGTAGTAATCGTTCTTGCAGACTCCAGTTGAATGTGTCTTCTGTTTCTTCTAAGGCCTAATGAGTCTATGGACGTAAAATGGGAGAGAAGATCAGAAACGGGAGAAGAGATCAAAGTATTGTCAGCAATAGAAAGCGAGCCTGGATCGCAGAACTGGACAGAGAGCGTAGTGCTGATGACGAATGCTTTGATGAGAATAGACTGAGAGAATAGGTGCAATGCGCGGAGTGGTGGATTTGTGTGGCCATCAATCGTATCACGAGTCCAGAAAGGCAGACCGCCGAATCATCCCTACAAGTAGTACGAACAGCCATGAGCCGATGAGTGATGAGTGAGTCAAGTGTATTGGGTAATTGAATGATATACTGCAGAGGAAAGTGATAAGTTGAGGAGTCAGAATGAAGAAGAAACCGGCAAACAGCAGCAGCTCAACTCACTGACAACGACAAGAACAACGCAATCCTCGTCCCACACAGACAAGTGACAGCAGCCGCGCACGAGACGCGGAGTAGAGGGGCATTAGGACTGTGATTGATGAGGATTGAGGAGCAGTAGTCAGCAATTTGTCCATGTGCTCCGCAGCAGCGGAGGGAGCGATAGGACGACTTACTGTAGCCTGTGGAGAGCCAACGAGCATGAGTCCAGAGCAGCGCACAGAAAAGGGCCATTCGTACAGAGCCGGGAAGTCTGCGGATGCAAAGAATAAATCAGATTGAGACTGTGATCAAGAGAGATGCGAATGGGGCTACTCACTTGGTGGTGTGTTGCCAAAGGACTGAGCAGCTGCAAGGGAGGAGATGTGATGAGCAAGCGGTGCTGCAGAATAGAAAATCAGCAGCGCATTGATGTCCAGGATCTTTTTCTTGAGCCAGGATAGGATTGTAACCACCACCTCTTCCAGAAGTCCCAAGGAGGTAACCACTTCCATTGCTATCCTTGATGTGGAGAAGGGGAGGTTGGTGCCATCTTCGTGGTGACCAGAATATAGGCAGAATTTTCCCTATGGGTGACTAAGCGGTCCCAACAGGTCACCAAGTGAATTCTACCTTGTGGTACAGTCGCGTCGGGGCAGCGTCAGAGCAGCGTCCGTCGACGCCCAAATCGTGTCCACCGCGTCGACGAACGCTGCGTTGACGCTGGAGTTCTATAAAAAATTGAGTGACAGACGCTGGTCCGTAACTCCAGCGTTACACCAGCGTCATTGCAGCGTTTCAACTTTCTCTGAGCGGAGCTGGTCCTTAAAAATGGAAATCCCAGCGGGATTTCGAAACGCGGACTCCGCGTTACTCCGGGGACAGCCTTAACTACTATTGACGACTGAATCCAGAGCACTAGACCGCCGCCTGCAGAAATAAGAACTTCTGATGCTAACCTGAGACGCCAACCCTGGTTGCGATTTCCGGTATGGCTGTGGCGATATGCGGAACTCCCAAAGAAGAAACAGGGAAATTGCGGACATTGCTTCCTGCCGAACTGTACGAGTAGTTCAAAATAATACTCATACTTTTATCGCCGCCGAACTTGTTGTTGTGGACCTCAGCTCCGGTGCGAGAATTCTGCCGTCGCCCAGATTTCGTCTCCGCAGCTCCCGGAGACAAAATCTCCGCTGTTTTGTCTCCGCCGCGGAAGGGGGAGATATGACGGAACTCCGCAAAATCTCCGCCTCAACCGCGGAGATATGAGGGAGTTCCGTTGAATCTCCGCCTTCCACGGCGTAGATAGGAGGAGAGACGGGGGAGGGAGATCGCTCTGCAGTAAGTACAGTCGGCGGAGTAGCGGAGATGACTTTCCAAAACGGCATCTCTGCCGCATCTTCGCCGGAACTCCGCTACTCCGCCGTGAGCGGTGAGACCCCGTGAGACCCCGCAAAACTCGGGGTCTCAGCGAAGTTTCTGAGAGTTTCATCGATTGGTGAAAAGTCTGGGGTCACATGAGGGGGTCTCAGGCCCGTCTCAAATCGCCGATCTCGGCGTCGAGCCAATCTCCGAAGCAGTCTCACGGTGCACCGCGGCCATGCGCCGACCAGCAACTTGTTCAGGAGGGTCGAGAAGGACATCTTCAGCACTGATAAGGGTGTTGTCGATGATCAGACTTCGCGTTGAGTCGTCGACCTCGGGGGAGATGAGGCACTTAGAGGCGGAGTAGCGGAGTTCCGCCGGAGATGTGACGGAGATGGCCGGAGATTGGCGGAGCTCCGGGCCATCTCCGCCGCAAATGGGGGAGGGAGACGCCCGCTTGTCTTTCTGACTGTGAGCGACGGGGGAGGGAGATTAGATTCTCAAAACTTGACGGCGGAGACGATCTCCGCCGCTGAATCTCCGTTCCATCTCCGCTTGCCACGGGGGAGGGAGATTTTCATCTAAATTTCACGGCGGAGATGCCGCGGAGAATGTCGCGGAGTAGCGGAGTTCCGGCGGAACTCCGTAGTGCATCCTTAAGTCAGCAAGTCGACTGGAATCTCGTAATATCGATGTTGTTGTCCCGGAACAGAACGAAGTCAATCTTGAGGACAGGTCGGCTCTTTTTCAGGACGGCAAGAGCCGTTCCCGGCTTGTTTAAAGCGCTTGATGACGATTTCCTCGTCGGCAGTGGTGGGATCTAGGAGAGAGGCTGTTTCCAACAGCGAGTCGCGTGAGCAGTCCCTGTTGAGTATGAAAGTCTTATCGATGTCGATCCTGGCAACATAGTGCTGGGTGAGAGGGTAAGGAGTGTTGATGTTCATTTTGAGTTTAGAGACAAAGGTAAAGAAGGGAGAGCAATGAAGGGAAAAAAGGGAAAGCAAATGCTGTGGACTTCGCACTGAAGGGTGGAGGAACTAGCAGCGAATGAATCTTTCCTTCTATCGTATTTCGTGCCTAAGTATGGCATGATGACAGCTACCATAAGAACTCGTTTCAGAGAAGAGACCCGCCGATATTTCACGTGCCGAGACCCTTGAGGATGTGTTTGAGCAAGAGGACAGCAGGTCGAAGTCGCGCATCAGCGGCTAGTAGCTGCTGTGCCAGTCGCTTTCCGTCACAAGCATCCTGCCTATTTGCCGCGACATCGATTGGTAGAGAGCCAGGTTCCTCGAGGGTCGTGAAGTTCAACACAGGTAGCTTGGCCCACCAATTCTTGTTAACAAATTTGCCCTGAGCAACTGGTTCCAAAGCGCGCGCTAGCTGCTTGAGATGATGTTGACTTGCTTCCTGCGTTGGTCGCAAGAAAGGCAGCATGATGTTGATATCCAAGTCGGCAGACGAAAGCTCCATGGCGGTCGCGCTTGAGCCAAACCAATGTACCGTTGCTCCTGGAAACCGTGCCCGTACTGCTCTGCCGACCGTGTCCAGAATTGCGTACCTCAGCTCCATCTCCGCAGTGGAGGGTTCAAACCATGCCGCATATGCTCGAATTTCCGAATCAAATTCGTCGTAGTAAACCCCCTGTCGGTTGATGAGTGAGAGCCATGGTATCGTTTCTGTTTGATTCCGCCTCCCCTGAGAGACCGGAGGCTCTCGATCGTCGAGTATGTGTCTCGGAAACGCGCTGAGGAGAAATTCTTCTGATGGAACTAGTATGACCTCTTCGGCAAGATCCTGATTTGTGTCTTGGCTTGATATTCTGAGTCACAATAGTGCGTATAGCAGAGTGACTGGTGTTGGCCACTGGTGGAACCACCGGGAAGCCTGATGAAACGAAGATGGAACCGTAGAGTTCAGAGCCCAGATGGAAGGGGGCTATGTCAGATTCAAGTCTTCCTCTGAAGGAAGAAGGAGGGCGGAAATAAAAGTCCCTCAACTGCTACCCGATGCCTATGCCTGATGAGCTCCAATATTTCCTTTATTGTTGACTAGTCAGTAGGTACTCCTGCACGGATCAAGGTTGTCAGATACCGCCGCACTTTGCGCTCTGCAGTAGCGAGGCTTCAGGATTCAGGCTTCCGTTTAGATTCAGATCTGATGTACCAGTAAGTTGCGTTGGGTACTCAGTGTACTCCGCGCGGACAAGGCAATTCTCATTAATCCGGTACAGTGGTCTGCAAATTTTTAGATTTTCTTATTGGACTTTCGAAAAGTCTAATAGTCTAGACTTTTTCGGGCTTAGACTTTCACACATTTGGGCTTAGACTTGGACTTGGACTTTTTCGCGGGGAGGGCAGACTAAAAGTTTAGGAAGTCTAAAAGTCCAACACTGCTTTGAAATTATTGGACTATCAGTCAGACTTCTTGTCCAATAGTCACAAAAATGCTTAGACTTCTTTGGACTTTTAGTTCAATACTCACACGGCTGAGCGACTATGTGACCAAAAGTCTGTTCTATCGTGACTTAAAGTCAAAATTGAGGCTGATATTTTTTGAAAATGGCCAAAAAAAATTTTTGGCGTTTTCGACTTTAAGTCTTAACAGTTGAACGTTGAACTTTCAGTCATGAAAGTCCCAATAAAGTAACTGTTTGCGCCAAACCTTTTTATCAGACTTTTGGTCTGAATTTGTGACTAAAGTAAGTCTGGACTTGGACTTGAACTTTTGAACTTTTGGGAACAGTAGACGTGGACTTGGACTTGGACTTTGAAATCGGAAAATGTTGGACTTTTAGGCCATGCCGACCATATGACTCCTGAGACCTGAGGCATCTGGCATCGACAATGCCTAAAACTTTGCAATTTATTGTCATAGACCCTCATTTAGCGCTGCACCGGTCGCCTTTTGAAGTGTGGCTGACGGTTCCACCATTCCAGCCGCCGCCGGACTGTAGGTTTCTGTTTCACCGATGGAGAAGACCTCGAGCGCCGATAGCTCGGCACTTTCCGATCTTGTCAGCTTGACCAGACACATGTGTGCGGCCGACCGGTTGTTCACGCTGTGATCCATGTTTGCCTAACTCGCACGCAAGCATCTTCAAGATAATCTCAGCACTTTTCAGCAGCAGGCCGAGGCGCCGAGCAAGACAGAGACAGGAAGTGGAGAGGGAGCTTAAGAAATCGATAAAGACGAAGAAGATTGCCACTCTGACGTTTCGGACAGATACCCTTCCTTTCCGAACGGGAACATTCGAATTTCGAACCAACATTTCACGTCGACGACTGCCCGGACTGGTTACTTTACAGCAACTGGTGATCCAGATGCAATAAGATTTACCAGACCGAGCATGAGATTGAGAAGCTGTGGAAGGCAGCAAGGCACGATAAATCTGCCGCGGCGTCCTACAATGCGACATGTGTGCTACTGTCTTCAGGCCTTCAGGGCTCCGCTCGAGTCTGAAGTCGGTTCTTGCCAAATCATAAGGTTGTCCCCGGAGCTGGCACGGAGCTCAAGGTTTGGAGTGCTCCGTCGGAGGAGCGCGGAGTGTACATTTGGAAAAATGTTCATGTTCAAAGCACACGGGACACGGCCCGGCGGACTCGGTCGGGATTTATGCGGAGTGCAAAGCCCGACGATGACCGGACTCGGAAATGTCTGGAGCGCGGAGACGCCAAAATATTATCGAAATTTCGACAGACCGTCTGTGGAATCCCGATGGATCTGTCAGGCCGCGTGGCGGTCAAAAATACGGGTCATGTCACCTGACCTCATTTTGAGTGATCAGTGAGCTCCATTGAAACTTCTTCGCGGATCTGTGCAAAATTCTGGAAAATGGAGCAATAATAAATATTAAGATACAACCAGGGCAGGAATTTTATCATCGAGAGAAGATTAAGAAAAAAGAAATTACTCGCAGTGCAGAGTGTGTCCTCGTTGGATCTGAAGAATGACTGGTTTAACATTCAGAATTTGGAAGTCTGCACTTCAGCGGGGCACAGGGAGGAGGAGGGGGAGGAAATTGGAAAAGTGAGCGCGCTGATGGCAGCGAGAGTCGATTATTCGAGCTTGGTGAAGGTGACGACCTGTGGAGCGAGGAAGAGGGGATGATTCTCACTCGTCAGAGATTCGAAGCCTCAAAGCGGAACAGGAGAAAGAGGGGATCAATGTACCTACTATGTCCATGTTCGAACCAAGGGGAACAGCCACGACGTCGCGCACCCCATGTCCGATGAGACGGTCTGTGACATCCTGAGGAAGAAGCAGAGATCTCAGTGTAGAAAATGGTAGTATGTATAACCTGTTAAAGCAACTGATCAAAGTCAAAGTTCAAATCGCCGCCGACCTTCTTGCCGTGAGCCTCGGTCTCGGGCGCGATAATGCTGCCGTCGCTCTTGCTGATGGTGTAGAACCTGTGAAAGAAAAGCGAAGGTCATAAGCGCTCAGACTTCAGGGAGAGGATATTAGAATTGGAACTTACTTGTAGTCGACCTTGTCTCCACGCTGGGTGCGGAGAACAGCCGGAGGGCGAGCGCCTATAATTGATCCTGCCGCCATGGAAACGTCACCGAGCGCCGCATTAAGGTCGGCGGCGTTGGCGAAGGAGTAGACGATCAGGTGGACTTCAGTGTCGCAGCAGAGGGTCACCTCGTCTTCCCGGAGCATGAGAAGGTCCATATGCACGACTCGAGTGGTCGCGTTGAGGACCACCGCCGTGAACTTCTTCTTGCTTCGTTTAGTACTGATTTTAACCTCGACATTGATCTCACTTCGTTGCCGTTCTTGTCGACGATTTTTGATCTGCAGAATGCAGAATAAGGGAGATATTAGCAATCAGCATGCTTGAGAAAGAGGAACTGATCACATACCGGTAATGGAAACTGTCTCCTCGTCGGATGCGGAGAACGTTCGCCCGTGCGGGCCGAGCCCCCACCATCGATGCTCCGGTCATAGAGACGTCGGCCCCGGCGACAGCCAAGTCGGCGCTGTTCGCGATCGAGTAGGTGAGAAGGTCGACCGGGTGGTCGGAGGAGATGTTAACATCGTCGTCCCGGAAAAGAATGAAATTCAACTTGAAGACGGGTCGCTGCTTGTTCAGCACGGCCAGAGTTGCCTCGGGCTTCTCCAGAGTGGAGATCTTGACGACGACATCGTCCTCGAAAGCGGTCGGATCCGGGCGAGAAATCGCCGTCAGGAGCAAGTCCCACGAGCAGTTCAGCTTGAGGACGAAGGGCTGATTGATGTCGACCCTGGCGATGTAGAGCTGTGTGAAAGGGTAAGGAATGGTAGCGTTCATGACGGTGAAAAGGGGGATGAAGAGGAAGACGGGAAAAAGAAAAAGCAAATGATGTAGACTTCACATTGAACAGGATAGGAGTTGGCAGCGAATGCCTTTTTCCTCATACTCTATTTCCACGTCTAGCTAGCACCGTCAGTGACATAGTGACAGCTCCCAGTAAATGCCCAGTTCTCACTTCGAGAGCACAAGAATGGAGAACAGAACCTCCGAGATTGCGACATAGGATTCCGGACCCCAGAATGTCAGCTTCATCCGAAGGGCGAAGGACGGAAGGAGGGCAGGAATGATGGACCGATGCCTGATGCCTGATGGGCTCCAACCTTTTCTTTCATGGGTCACTTCATGCTGCATAAAAATAAGATTTAGGCTTCAGGAGGGCGTCTGGATTCAGATCTGAGCCTGACGCCTGATGTACCAGTCAATTGGGTCGTTGGGTACATAATCAGATTTATTGTGGTCTGAGGCATGAGGCTGAGCACTCTGAGCCCTGAGCCCTGTGGCTTGAGGCTTGAGGAAGCGGGCCGCCGGCCGCTGCGCCGCCGCTCCTGCCTGGGTATGTAAACCATGATATTCTACTATGCCTGATGCCTGATGCCTGCTGAGCGATGAGCGATGAGGCATCATGTATTAGATGTCATGTTTCAATCAATCGGCTAGATTACCAAGACCGAAATACTAGTGGACAGTGGTACACAATTGTTAGGTTGTGTATCCTACCCCCAGCTTCCCGAGCCGCCGCGGCACGGGCCTCTTATGCCTGGAACTTGTTCTTTTTCCTCCCAACATAGCGCTTACCATTGTTGCGCAAAACTCCATGCTTCCCCGGGAGCAACTGAGATCGCTGATCGCTGAGAACCGAATAGAATACAGATCAATGAGAAGAAAATTTGTGGCAGTCCAAAGTGGGCGGCCGAGCATACCCGTCTGCGCGACTGCTCCCTTGGTCCCTTCTTCGAAGTAACAAGCGCTCGATCAGCCTCACATTGACCCTATACGTGAACAGCACAGTCCTCCCGCCTCCGTTGCGAGCAGGCAGCAGCTGATGTCGGGCCTTCTGGGGAATTGGGCATTGCCTGAAAACTTGCAATATATAGAATCTCCATTAGCGCTGCGCCGCGCCGCCGCTCTTAGTGTGAGTGAGGATTCTCTCGG
>RDSH01000134.1:0-58228 GCA_009428295.1 Tilletia walkeri
GGGGTCAAAAACGTAAAGTCCGGTAAAGCGTGAGGAGAGGGGGAACAGAAACCCATTTGCGATCCTTTTTGTCGGGGTGGAAGAGGGGGCCCTTCGTGGCAGTTTTGCACCCGCCCGAGGCCCTTGACCCGAGCAAGCATGCAAGGCAGCAAAGCAGAGGCAGAGAGTAGAAGTGGAATGGTGACGAAAAAGGCCTTGATTGGGGTGGGGAAAATCTTGAATGTCCTTGTAGGAAGCTCGAGGCTTCTTTAGACGAGGCCGACCGGTAGACCTCGCATGTTCGATATGTAGCTTGATGGATGACGATGTGACGCTGCAGAATTTTTGATGATGGCCGTCTCGAATGATAGAGTGGGGACACCCTCAAAACCGAGGGAACAGATACCCATAAGGATCCGGAATCCCACTCCCCTCCGGTCCCAACATGCCCGGCATCAACCGAACATCCCCCTCCGGATACTTCTGGAAATACGACGAATCCCCCTCCCCAGCCAACCGAGGAACAATAGGAGCACCGACCTCCCTGCCCTCCAACGCACTCCAACAAACCCCACTAAACCAAGGGTGCGCCTTAACATCCTCCGCTCCACCCCTCAGGTTGCCTAACCTTTTGCTCCGATCGGCAGTTAGGAGCGCAGAGATCAGGTCCCGCGAGCACGGATCGATATGGGCGGGGAAGGAGAACGAGCCTTTCAGGACACGCTCGTACACTCCGATCGGGGTCGAGGCGAAGAAAGGTGGGTAGCCGGCTAGACATTCGAACATGAGGACACCGAGTGACCAGTAGTCTGCTGCCTTGCCGTGTCCGACACCGGCTATTATCTCGGGGGCGAGGTATTCGGGCGTACCACACAGCGTCCAGGTGCGGTTGTCAGGGACGTACTTAGCGAAACCGAAGTCTGTTCAAGTAGATTTTGATGAGATCAGCCCCTTCTGCTTCTTTTGCTCTCCCGGCGAAGGGATTGGATGCGTCTGACTCACCTGCAATCTTCAAGAAGCCCGCCTCGTCCAGTAACAGATTCTCAGGCTTGAGATCTCGGTAGATGATGCCCCTCGAATGGAGATAGTCTAATGCAAGTATGATGGAAGCGATGTAGAATCTTGAAAGGGAAAAAGATTCAGAAAGGGTCAGTAAAAGCAAGAATAAATGCCGCACACATATGCGTCTTGAACGAACCTTGTGACATCGGCTGAGAACCGTCTTGCTCGTCGTAAATGCGAGAAGATCTGCAGATGACCAAAAGCTGGATCAGCAACAGACCGAAGATTGATTTTATGGGGGCTGGAACATGCTCACCTCGCCTCCTGGCACATAGTCCATCAGCATATACACACTCTTGCTGTCCTGATAGCTCCTCAGCCTAGTAGTCCCAGACAAGAATTCCATCAGTCACAAAGAGCGCCTAGAACCCCGCACCCGCCTGATGAGAGACGAGACTCACAAATTGACAATGAAAGGATGCCGTATTTGCGACAAGATATCTCGCTCGTTGTTTATATGTTCGACCTGTTTCAACCGCACAATATCCGCTTTTTGCAGGACCTTGAGTGCGTAGTAACTTGACGTCGTCGTGCAAGTACCAGTAGAGGAGGAAGGGGTCGGATATCGCAGCCGAACGAGGAGGACACGACCAAAGGTGCCCGTTCCTACCCGAATACGTAAACACATGGGTAAGTTGATCGATACGCCCAAAACGCATTTCCGAACCCGAGAGAGTCAAAACTCACCAAGCGTCTTGATCCTCTCGAAAGCATGCAGAGGTATACTCGCCAAACTCTGCACAAGAGCATCATTGTATGCACCTGGACCCGCTCGACGGGCTGCGCCTACAACGCCTGCCGCCGCTGCTCCGACAGGGACTCTCCCATCCCTGCTCTCAGGCCTGACACTCCCATTCCGACTCCGGTTGTTCGGATCGGAAGAGATGGACATATCGCTTCCGCTCCTCCTGATCACCTGCTGATGTTGCGTTGCATAGACGGCAGGCGCATACACTCCTCCTCCCTGAATGAGCGGCGGCGCTACACCAACTGTGACTGGCTGATGTGGGACTGGTGGAAGGTCGGCCTGTTTAGAACGTGGAGAGAGCGCATATCGTTCACCCACGTACGGCGCTGTGCTTGATAATTTCGATTGGGGTAAGAGCGAGCTGAGAGAAGGAAGAGTCATGATTTGCTGTTGGTGTGAGCTCTGAGGAGCCGGTGCTCTGTAGAATGCCGATGAGGGCGAAGAAAGCGGTGTGGATGATGATGCAGCTGGTCGATGATGAGTCGTAGGGTAGCAGTCGTCAATCCCCTCTGCGACGATCTCGTCATCCCCGTAGAATACCTGCGCATTTACTTCATCCTCCACCGACTTTGCTACCAGGGAGGTATCGATGGGCGACAAGATTCGGGATCCACCTGGAGTGGGAGCGAACTTGAGATCTCCAGGACTGCGGGGAGGTGGAGCGGGAGGGAGAGTCGTATATGAGTGAGCGGGTGGGGAATGAGCAAGGGTCGTAGCAGAGCTAGCCGCTCCAAGCGAGGGCGGCTGTGAGAACCCTTCTCCCGAGAGACCGGAATGAGTCTGGTCGGTGAAGTCGCTGGAGAAGGTATCGAAGGCTCGATCATAATCACTCTCGTGGTCGTGCGTAGCTGAGAAGGAGGAGACATCGCTCAGTCCTCTCGCTGGTCGGGTTCTGGTATGCGCTTGCGTGGTGGGACCTGGACCATCGCCGGGGGAGCTTACGTTGCTGTGGGAGGTGTGTGCGCCGGGGGATGCGACTGAGGGCGGGTTTGGCCGAGTCGAATACGCAGCGGAGGAATGGTCGGATCGGCCCGGGGAAGGATAACCCCCCGCAGTCGTATGCGGGAAATAGTGCGCATCGCGAATCGGATCGAGCTCGAGAGATGGGGAGAGAGGAGGACCAGCGAGATCAGGATGGACGACTGATGACTTTCGGCCGCCGCCGCCGCCGCCTGACTTGTGCGCAGATGCTGATGCGGCTCTGTTGGACTTCTTGAAGGAGAAGGCGGAGGATGCGCTCTGGTGGGGATGTCTGAGGACGGACCAGAGGTTCATGGTTGCTGGACCGCGCTGGGGCTGATGTTCCGCTGGTTGATGAGGGGTGTTGGGGAAGTAGGAGGGGGAGGCGAGAGCGTGCTGGAAGGCAGCAGCTGGTGAGACCACTGGCGATTGCGCGAGAGGAGATGAGTTTGCGGGTATTTGAGGTAGTCGATGTTGGTATTCTGCTGTTGCTGCTGTTGCCGTGGCTATTGTTGCGACTGAGCTGCGTCTGCGTGTTGCTGGAGGGGGAGCAATGTCGTCCTCGAGATGGGCAGTGTCTTCTTCTTCTTCTCCTCTTCTTGATTCGCGTTCCTGCTGATGAGGATGTGCGGTTGTGATGATCTTGGACTGAGGCTGGTCTAGTCTGGAAAATATGGAGGGAGAGGAAGGGGAGAGGACTGAGGAAGATGACGAGGGTCGGGACCAGCGGAATCGTTTGGGCATCTTGAAGCGGTTGAGAAGGGGAAGTGAAGCAGAGACCTGTGTGTGTGAAAAAGGGGGAGAAAGAAGGCGTGTGTCTGATGTGTGGGAAGGGTGAAAGTCAGAGATGCATGCAGCCATCCAGAAGGTCTTGTTTGCTGCTTGCTCCTCCTGCCTGGGGGGGGAAGTGGAAAGCGGCGAGGTTTCAACTTTTTTCCTTTTTGGCTTCTCTTTTCCTTTCCTCTCCCGCCCACACACCAGCTGGCAAACGCATCGTCACCCGCCGCCGCGATGTCCCGAGGAGCCATTCATCATCTTGCGCATGCCTTCCGTCGGTCTTTCTCTCCCAGTCATCTCCATCTCAACCCCCCCTTCGGATGATGCCATGATGTCTGGGCGAGCCTCGAGAGTTATCGATGTGAGGCTCAGGAACCACAATAATAGAATTTTAACCTTCACCACCCACTCGATCGGATCACGTCTTTTACCCCCGAAAACACCAACAAGATCTCTCTAATCTGCTCTGCCCTCGGTCCTCGGTTCCCTCCGCCCCGCCGTCGCTGCTGCTTAACTGTTGGAAAACGCTGGAAGCAGGCGGACGATGCTGCTGTCGCTGATGCGTTGGAGGCCCGCGGTATGTGCATGATGCCCTTGACGAAGCGCAAGCAGATCCAAAGGAGGCAGCGACGGGCTCCACAGCACCGGGGCGAGGTCAGGCGGGGAAAGACGCTGTCAACAGAACCTTACCTCTTACGCCCCGTCTGCAGCCTGCACGATAGGGCCAACTCAACTGCTTCGACCCTCCACGAACGAAAGACACACCCGAATCCCCATTCCCCAGCGATGGACGATGGACACCGTCGGTCGCTCGATGGAGATTGTAGAGGCGCTCCGTTGCTGGGCAGAAAAGGGAAAGGCTTCTCTTGGCCATCCCTTGGCTCGCTCCTCTCCCACACATCTGCCACCCCTTTGTTTCGAAAGAGCACAACAAATGGGCATCAATAACGCCCGCAAGTGCTCCCTTCACACTCGTCCCCTGCCTGTGCCTGAAAATCCATGCAACGCTCACAAGGAAAGCTCGTGGAAACCTTGAAACGAAAGCATTCCGTCGTTGATTCCACATGGGCTTTTCGCCCCGTCCTCTTCCGCTCTGCTGGACATGCATCACATCGTCGATTTCGTCCCGACAGGTTGACGTTCGGCTGGGAGCGGGGAAAAGGAAGACACGGACCTACGAGCTACGATGGCAGAGTGGAGCTTAGCGTGAGAAGTACAAGAATGAAAGTATGCTGTGCTCTTGAGGCTTGGGCGGGAGGGATTTGGGAAGGAAAAAAATAAAACATAAAAAGATATGCATTAGGAGGGAATCGAACCCTCGGCAGGCGCAACCATTTTCACACTGTGAAACGAATGGCAAGCGCCTATTTTACCACTAAACTACTAATGCTCACTTGATGGAGCGTCGGTCGCCACTTTTTGTATATATACCATTTTTGTGAGACCGGCAAAAGACGTTTTGCACGGATGGGCAAATCCATATCTGAACGGCTGAGCTCGAACAGTTGCGAAATGGTTGTTCCAATCCCCGTGAAGCGCGCATCAGACGGTCGCAAACGGCAAAACCCAACACCAAAGTCAAGTCAGGAAACCGGCCCACTCCGCTTCCAAAGCAGCGGGTGGCCTGGTGGTTCGAGCGGCGAGCGGGCAGCTCTCCCCAGGCCTCCCCACTGTCCGTCTCACGTCTGCACTGTCACCCGCTCACCGCTCGGCATCGTATCGTTATGAACGAGAGCTCAGATCTCAGAGCACGGCGCGCGGCGGGCAAGGATGGAACGCTTCGAAGCGACGAAGATGGCAATTTGTCGATCCTTCCCCTCGCTCTGTTTTAACGCTCACGGTCCCGTCCGGCATTCGAACCCTGCCGACGGAGAGGAGACAGAGGCAGCAGACGAGTGTGTTCGACTCTGCGAATGCAAAATGACAGGCTAGCGCGTTGTTTTCTTGTCGGCCACCTGATTCTTCCTTTCGAACACGCACGATTATTCAAGCGTTTCGCCCCTGTTTCCCCGGTCTTCCTCTCCACGCTGCTGACTTTCTGTCCCATTTAATCATGCCACTTCCCAATCTAAGCCCAGGGTTCGCCTCAACTGGCAACGGAGACCAGCGGGACTGGATCTGCATAAAGGAGAGCTCACCACCTTTTTTCTCGCAGCGAGTGCAGTTCCTCTCCGCTACCATCAACATCTACTCACTCTCTCTCTCTCTTTTGCATAATACCAGCAGCAGTCACTCCCTTCCACAGGACCTTCCTCCCACACCTTCATTCTTTTTGAACCCACCTCCCCACAGACAGCACATCCGAAAGCAATCATCATGCAGCCCTTCACAGCCAACCCCCTCCTCGCCCTCCTCACCCTCGGAGCTGCCGTCGTCTCTGTCTCGGCCTCCCCGGAAGCCACTCCTGCCCCCGCCGCCATTGCCAAGCGCGACGGCTCCCTTCCCACAGGAACAGCCCTGAACTCCATCTTCGGTACGGTCATTGCGTCGTACTCCTCTGATTACGCGGCACTCCAGTCGAGCATCACTGCCGCGGGTATTTCCATGCAGTCGGTTTTGCGGGCGGGGACGGCTACGAGGACGAAGTCTACTTTCGCCAGTGGGTCTGCGGCTAGTTGCATTTTGCCTTCCGTGAAGAACGACACTGCGTACTGCTGTGAGTTTTAATGGCCCCCCTTCCCTCTCCCAGTTGCCTATGCTGACACGTACTTCTCACGGGTTATTTTTGCAGGCCCTGGAGGCGACATTATCGACGGTGTCTGCTACGCCAACGGATCCGGACAATTCGTCGACTCCACATACTTCCAGCCGAAGAGGTATGTGCACCCACCAATTGCGCTCACAGAACGCAAGTGCAGCGAGAGCTCACCCATCTTTTTTCTTTCCGTCACCAGTACATCGACTGCCAACAAGCCCAGCACTGGTTCAGCCGGCGCTCTCGTCGGTACCTCCGGTCTCGCTTCCATGGCTGCCATGGGCGCTGCTGCTCTCGCCGGTGTCGCCATCCTTATGGTCTAAAGTCGCACCCCTTTGCTATTACTGCCATTTCGCATCGGGCTGTCTTCGCGTACGGGAAACGTCGCCTTTCTGCCCTGGCCTACACCGTGGACCTGTTTTGTTTATCCTCTTTCTGTCTAATCCTCTTGACACGGACATTTTTTTTCTGCTCCTCTTCTCAGATTCGTTTTTCCCTTTCTCGGTGGTGGGAAAGAAGTTTACAGAGGAAAGAAGCGCTGATTTGAATTTGGCGATGCTGGCTGTTTG
This sequence comes from Tilletia walkeri, assembly GCA_009428295.1. Lineage (NCBI taxonomy): Eukaryota > Fungi > Basidiomycota > Exobasidiomycetes > Tilletiales > Tilletiaceae > Tilletia > Tilletia walkeri. The sequence goes on from RDSH01000134.1 coordinate 6,791, forward strand.
TCGATTGCTAACTACTTGATTTGCTGACGTTGCTACCCAGATTTCAAGTCCTTTACAGGCCGCGCGACGTGAGAGCCTGGGTGAAAGCCTGCGAACGAAATCCGACATGAACTTTCAGACTCCTTCCAAACAAGTTCAAGAGGCGATAACTTATAAGTACTCACCCGAACAGCCGACCAAACCGTCTCCTTCTCCTGCTTGACCAGCGCAGCATCCTCCGCCGACCTCTCCCTCTGTTGCTTATCGGCCACAGCAGGATCAGCCTGGACGAGCACCAACACGCTCGCCGTCACACTTGCGAATAGCACATCATCGGTACCTCCGTCCTCGAGCTTCCCATGCAAGACAGCAAGTTCTAAGGGGAACTGTCCACCCCTCGGTCCAGAAACGGTATATCGACCACGTCCCAATTGGAAATCCTTCGATTCCTCCGCGGGGACGGGGGGTGCGGCGGGTGCGTTTGCGATTGTGAAGCGGTCGACGAGGGTGCGAAGCTGGGTTGGGTCGGAGTTGAAGCGGGAGGTGAATTTCTGAGAGGTTGCGCCGACGGGTTTGACGTCTTCGAGGTCGAAGACGGCTACGTTGTGGATACCCGCTGCGGGGGGGAGTTGGATTTTGATGAGCTCGTCGTAGTCAAAGTTCTGCAGTTGGAGAGCGGAAAATGAGGTCAGCCAATGGGGAAGATGAGAAGGTGGGAAGTCTATGTAGGTGTACTCTGCTCACGGAGATGATGGACTTGCGCTGAGAGGCGTCCATGTCGCTAGCGAGGGTGCCTGGCTCCATGCCAGTATGGGGACCGCGGTTCATGTGATTGGGCATCTTGGGAAAAGAATTTCGCTGAGGGATGGGAGAAGCAATGTTAGGGGATAGAGAACTATCAGTTTGAAGTAGCAAGCGCACTTGTTCTTATAGGCGTGAAGAAGAAGGGGCGGATGGACAGGATCTCAAGCTGATCAAGCTGGCGTCATCAACATCTGAGAGAGAAGGGACAGAGCCGCTGAGTCAAAGGCAGGATGGGGGAGAGATGGGAAAGAGGATGTCAGCATTTCGATCACACATCATAGCATGCGACCCTCTTGGACAGGGAACGAAGGAGGTTGGGTCAGCCAGATTCCAAGAAGATCTCACTGAGGAGGACGGAGAGCTCAACACACAGGGTCCACCAGCGATACCATCGTCTTCGTCCAACCCGATGAACCTTGCCGTCACCTTACTCGTCCGCTTGTCCATTTGTGCCGCCGGTGAAGCGGAAAAAGGATTTGTACCGAAGCCCGCCCGATCCCAACCTTCTCAAAAAAGTTGCACCGTGCCCTGCCAGAACTTCTTCCACCTCATCCTCGTCTTCTTGTACAGCCATCTCAGTACTGCGCGCCTGCCTACCTGACTGCGCTACTACCCCCTGCTTCTTGCCAGCGATGAAGTTGCGTTTGACAACAGATGCCAGCGACCTCTTCCTCCGCCCGGGCTCCGAGACGAACGAGATCCCCCTCCTCACGATCCACATCCACCTCGACACTGGCGCCAACCCACCTTCGAAGATCGACAAACTAAGCATCTCCGTCAGCTCACACGAGACCATGGCCTTCCCCTCCGGCCGCTACGAGCAGACGGAGCTCTTCAATTGGAAGCAGGAGATTGGGGAGGCGGCTGGGATGACGATCCAGCCTAACACGATGTATACGTGGCAAGCAATTTTCCGGGTATCGGACGAGACGGCGGAATATCATCGGTCGATGTATGGGAGGAGATATCAGAAGGCTACGGTGAAGCTCACAGCGCCCGGCTTTCTTAGGCCGAAGACGTGGACTCAGGTTAAAGTGAGTGCTGCTGGCGAGGTTCTTTATTATTCTTCGTGCGCTGACCTGGATCTTCTACCTCCCAGAACCTCTTCTTCGTACATCACCCACTCTCAGACGACGCCTTCACCTTCTCAAGGAGTGAGACGGCTATAGCAGAAGGGCTAGGGGTGAGTTCTCTGCCGTTCTTCTGTGTCTCCTTCACGTCATTTGTCCTGACCATGCAGTGTTTCTGTCTTCCACCAGGTCGTTCTGGCCAAGGCCTCAAGTGCGCATCTCAATGTAGGAGGCTACCTACGCGTCTGGCTCGAAATGCCCAACCCGGCACCTGAAGTCGAAATCCAGCGATTCGAAGTCAGCCTACTCCAGTATGTGACGCTGCGCAGTCGAACCGATCTTACTGCAGAGGAAACCTGTCCTGTGGAGAGAATGCCATTTTTGACAGTCAAGGGCAGCGATGTGACGAGGACCGGTCATTGGATTGCAAGACTACCTACGGACGGTAATTGCAGGTGAGCTCGGAATCTTCATGAAAGTGTTACCCCTCGCTGACTCTTCTTCCCCACAGACCAAGCTCCCGATTGCTGCTAGCTCGAGGCTTGATTGTTACTCATGCCATCGAATTCAGCATCACCTACAGCCCATCGGAGGAATCGAGCAAGTCAACTCCTCGCTACCTACGACTTAGATGGCCAATTGAGCTCCCCTCCTGCGCGCTGAGATATCATTCGCTCCGCCTGCCGATTTACTCCAAAAGCGACGCTGCACCGGTACCGGAGCGGGATCGAGACGACTTCCTTGACAATGAGCATGTCTCGACGGAACATTGCGTCTGCGGGCAGCCTCTGGAAGTGTGAGTTCTTTTGACCGTGTACTAAAACTCCGTCTGCTCCCGCACTGACCACGGTCTTTTCTTTCCCTTTCCTCCTGCGTTCTTCTTTCTTACCCCCTTCTCCAACAGACTGCTAGCCATAGAAGCAGAGCTCTCATCGGCACCCCAAGTAGACCAAGATGTGACTGCATCAATTGTGCTCGATGAGGCTCGCCATAAATTTGAGTCAGGGACGCGGACACCCAAAACTCCGACATGAAAACAACAGCAGCATCTTTGGGGTTCTGCGGATTCTTCACACTCTGTCCCACCTGTCATCGACCGTCACCATGTATTCAAGGTATCCACCGTAGCTGTAGAACAATCAATTGATCAAGGGCTTGAGTTAATTCTGATATCCTGCAGGTGGTTGGGACAGGCCTCGGCCACGGGCGGCGCCTGGCGATTCTCCCTCTCCATCCAGAATGGATTTGCGCCTTGGGAGCTGGCACTTCCAAATAACGTGTACCAAAATATGGCTTCCGTCCGCTTCCTCCGCGTTCTTAAGCTTTCCGTATGGACGTGTCCAAGGTTCGCGTCGCGTCGCGCACACTACCACTGCTGCTCTGGTGCCTTGGCGCCACAGAAGATGCTTAAATTTTTTGGAGAACGGAGCTCCTGCCTCCAACACCTCGTCCGAGTCATCGGTGTCCTTCTGTCGCCTTCGAACTCCATCCTGTCTCTCCTAGCCTCCAGGAACACGGACTCCTTCCCGAATGTGACTCACTCCTTCAACGGTACAGAACACTCTCAAAAAGGGATCGACTTCGTTTGGAACATCCTTGTCGTGTGCATGCTCATCCCTTCTTGTGTCCTCTTCCGCTCCTAAGAATTCACCTTTCTTTCCCACCTCATACTCTTACCTAGGGCTGCCCAGGATTCCTACGCCCTAATTTCCTTCCCAGACTCCTCACTTTCCTAAACCTTGAACCCTCCCAGGCCCCAACCTCTCCCTCATCTTTCTAGCCATCATGGGCGGCCTCAAGATCGCCCTTCACACAGATTCCGCCAGCATCTTCATCCGGCCCAACGAGCCCGACCTGCCCCCGGAGATGCTCAACGTCTTCATCACGGTCGAGACGGACAACAACCCACCCTCCAAGATCAACAAGCTCGAGTTGGCTCTGACCGGTGTGGAGTCTCTCTCATTTGCCATTGGTCACTTTGAGCAGAATACCACACTCGAGTTGGCCAAGGATGTGCCTGAGGCTGCTGGGATGAGCTTGAAGCCTAACAGCATGTACACGTACGTTTCTATCCTTCATCTCTTTTTTGACATCGGAGAGCTGCTCTGAACCCATCTTCTCTTCCTTCCACTATCTTCTAGCTTCTCGACATTCTTCCCTATTGACCACAGGATTTCTGGCTACCAGCGGTGCAAGTACGGCCGCCTCTTCCACCGACTGGCCGTCAAGGCAACCTGTCCCGGCTTCCTCACGAACAATGTCATCAAGGCTTCCAAGGTGAGAGGAAGTCCCTTGATCAAGCTCAAGCATAGCAGTCCCTTCTGACCGTCGATCGCCTTTTCTCTTTTCGCAGCTGCTGTGGCTTGTTCCATATCCACAGAACGACTCTGCCTTCATCTACAGTCACACCATCCAAGGCTTCTCAGAAGGTCTCGGTCCCGTTCTTCTCAGTCTGAACTCGGCTCACTTGACCGTAGGTGAGTGATCGATCTGAGCGGGGGGACGGGGGAAGCTACCGTTTGTTTGATAATGTGGCAGACCTGACCGAGTTCCCTCTTCGACACATATCAGGAGGCTATCTTCGAATCATGCTCGAAGTGCCCGCACCCTCTTCCAACGTCGAAATCGTCAAGTTTCAAATGAGTCTATTGCAGCGCTTCACCATCCGTAGTCGAAGAAAGGAAACTTTACAAGACCGCTCGCCCGAGGAACGTTTCGTCTTCCTAGATGTACCCGGCGACGAGCTCGACAAAGGCCAATGGGCCGCTCGACTTCCCAATGATCACAGTGCACGACCGACATCCCGACTCTTCGATCAAGCTGGTATCACGGTCCAACACGCATTCGAGGCTCGTGTTCAATACAGATTCAAGACGGAAGATCAGAAGACATCGCCGATGCAGACCTACCGGCTCGAGTTCCCCGTCAGCTTGCCGGCGTGCTGTTTCCAGTTCGCCTCGTTGGCTTTGCCGGCTTATAGCAAGATTGATCCTTCTCCGGTGCCGGAGATTTCGAGGGAGACTTGGGATGGGGCCTCTCAGCACGTCTCGTTCTCTCACTGCGTCTGTGGAGAGTCATTGGATTAGTGAGTCGACTAGGCAACCTTCCTACCCTCCTATTTCTTCAATCGCATCTGACCTGACTCTTTCAAACTTCCCCCCAAACCGTAGTCTCTTGAACATCGAGGCTACCCTAGCAGCTGCCCACAATGCCGGCGTAACATTCATAGATCGACGACAACTTCATCGCGAGGTTCGACGAAAAGTAGAATCTGCCTCTGATTCTCGGACGACGGGGCAGGACGGGAGCTCGACAACGACGAGGAGGCCGAGCTACAAGCCGGATGGGTTCCGGTGGGAAGGGAGGGCGTCGGAGGAGGAGCTTGCTCGGCTTGATTCTTGCGATGGGTCGGGGTTGTGATGGGGTGATTCCCTCCTTTTGCGACTGCCTGGTCTGCACCTCGTTCTTGGTGCGTTCGGAGGGGGGGTCTTCAATGATGATCGTGTACAATAAACATAAAAGAGCGTAAGGGCTTCAAAGAATCAATGAATGTATGTATTGGACTTGTTATAGAACCCTTGGACTTGGCCTTCGATCAGAGGTCTTTATTGCCGCAAATCTAATCCCGCGGCGGCAAAAGGTCGACGGCGTTTTGGGGTCAGTGCGTCGTTCTTCCACAGCATCGCAAGGGACGACCAGCACCGTCTAGCGAACACTCACAAAAGCAAGAACGAAGGAAGGAAACCATGTCCGCTCCACTGTACGCCCTCGAGCGCGCCGTCGCCATCTCAGCCGTCGCCCGCGCATGCTCACTCACGAACAAGGTCTTCCACTCTCTCGTCACCTCCGACACGGTAACCAAGAAGGACAAGAGCCCTGTCACGGTAGGCGATTTCTCTGCCCAAGCTGTCGTCAACACGGTCCTGGCCGCCCATTTCCCTCAAGATGCGATTGTGGGGGAGGAAGATTCGGCTGATTTGAGGGGGGAGACGGAGGATAAGGTTAAGCTGAGGCAGCAGATTCATGATTTGGCCAATGAGGCGCTCTCCAAGCCGGAGGAGGACTGTCCGGCGGATCAGGTCCAGGAGGGTGGTGGTAACAGGTGGGGGAAGGAGAAGATTGATACGGAGAAGTTGCTCCAGGCTATTGATCGTGGAAATCACTCTGGCGGTAGGACAGGCCGTAAGTATCTCCTCCTCCCTTCTGAACACGTCGATCCCTGTTCGAAAATGCTGATCTAGACTTCGGGACGCAACAGGAATGTGGGCGCTCGACCCTATCGATGGAACGAAAGGATTTCTCCGGGGCGGACAGTACGCCGTCTGTCTGGCTCTCATTGTTGATGGTCAAGTCCAGCTCGGCGTGATGGGCTGCCCGAACCTGCCTCACGACTCCAGCTCGCCCAAGCCGAAGGAGGGCGACCCGAGCGCGGCAAGCCGATCGGATCTCGGTGTGATCTTCGTTGCTGTTCGTGGACAGGGAGCATTCCAGGTGAGTTCGAAGTTCACAGAGCGCATTCAAGTCACTACTTTCTGAAGATCCTCCTCCTTCTCTATAGCGCCCAATCAACTCGTCCACATTGACCCCAATCAAGATGCGCTCCCTGAGTTCCGACACAGCCTCTCTCGCCTCAGCCTCCTTCTGCGAATCCGTGGAAGCTGGTCACTCTTCGCAGGGCACGAATGCTCGGATCGGAGAGCTGTTGGGTATCAAGAACGCTCCGGTCCGGATGGACTCTCAGGCGAAGTATGCGAGCATTGCGCGAGGGGATGGTGATTTCTACTTGCGGTTGCCCGTGGGTGATGGCAGTTACGAGGAGAAGATCTGGGTGCGTAATCGGGAAATACGAGCATGAATTTGTGCGAATGACACTTAGCTCACACATCTTCATTTGGAAAATACAGGACCACGCCGCTGGAGCGATCCTCGTCGAAGAGGCCGGCGGACGTGTCTCTGACCTGGCAGGCCGACCCCTCGACTTCGGCCAGGGACGAACTCTCAAGTCGAACAAGGGAGTGATCGCAGCCTTCGCGGGCGAGGGCGTGCACTCCAAAGTTCTGGAGTCCGTCCAGCAGGCGGTCAAGGAAGAGGGTCGGGAGTTTCTCTTTCGGTGAAGTTGTCGCGCCCATCGCCATCGCACGGAGATCAAAGTTGTGAAGAAACCCCCTCCAGATGTGAAATACCGTATATGTTGTCATTACGCGTGGGATGTTCCGACTTTTGATAGGAGAGATTTGGGTAGAAATGCTCTATGACAATATGTGCCAGGAGAACGCGGAAGAGGGTGAAGAGGAAAAAGGAGGGAGGAGAAGAAAGCGCATCGCGCACGACCTCCGGTTCGTCTAGATTTTGAGAAGTTTCTTCACAGCGCCTTCTTCTTGCCCTTCAAGTCCACAACGCCTCTTGAGCTTCCTGCGCCGGTGCCTGCGACACCTGTGTTGAGGAACTTGTCGACGTGTACGTGGGTTGATCGGAAGAAGACTGTGAGGCCGACCATGACGGCGAGGGAACCGGAGTAGATGGCTGCTCGGAGGGGGATGCTGGCCTCGGTGAGGAGCGGGTAAGGGTACTTTCCGTTCATCTGCGCGCAGAGGGTGGCCCAGGAGCTGGTACGGGAGGAAGAAAGGGCATGAATCAGAAAAAAGATGAGCGCATACACACAAACGCGCGCGCATGTAACTCACATGTAAAGCACAGTTGGGACGCCTCCGACGATAGCAGCGTGGGTAGCCTTGGAGAATGCAGGCGAGAATGCGTAGTAGTCAATGAGCATGAGCACACCAGGGAACGCGTGAAGTCGAAGGTCGAGGAACATGGGCAGACGGATGCTGTGGAGGATGAAAGCTCCTGGATTGTTAGGGTCTTCGATCTTGCTGGGCATGATGAGCAAGTCTGGGCTGATGCTGAGGAGACTCCAGTAGAGGGCGGAGATGAGGAACTCGGCGGGGAGGGCGGGTACTTGGAAGAAGAGCTTGGTTGCGCGGAGGGGCTTGTTGTGCGGGATGAAGTCTTGGAGGATGGAGAGGGCGAAGGAGACGCAGGTGAAGCCGAGACCGATGTTGGTCAGGAACTGTAAAACGCGTCTCGTTGTTCAGCTTTCCGATCGGAGACAGCTCAACTCTGGGCCCATGCTTTTGATCGACTCACCTGCAAGTGCCCGCCGAACTCGTTCCCTATGCTGTTGACAATGAGATACGCGGACATCAGCGCACAGTCTATGAGAGCAGTTGCACCAGCGTAGGAATGAGCACACTCACTCATGTCCAGACAGGTCCGACACGGTGTGGAGCTCCGTGATGGCGGAGAAGCAGGAGGCGAACCCGAGGAGGTGGAAGCCGAGCTTGAGGGCGAGAGGAGCCATCTTTGCTGGTGGGATGGAGGATGGACGGGGCAGAGCGAGGCAAGGCAGGGATAAGCAGATATGTTAATGCGTTACTCAGAGGGGAAGGTGGTGGTGCGGAAGACAGGAAGGTGAAGGCCGCATGCATCCATCGTCGCCCGTGTCCCCGTCGCCCCGATCGAAGTGACGAATGGATGATATTTTGGATTCAGAATACGCCATCTTTTCCGGGGAATCAGCCGCAGCCAAGACACGGGACTAATGCGGGAGAAGCGGCCCGGATTGAATGCAGTGCTTAGCGGGGAGAACGCAGACCCTACACTCACTTTCACTTCTTGTTCTCGTCCAACATCTCCAACGCTTCCATTCATCTTAAAGGCAGACCACAAATCATCAATTCGCCCTCTTCAGCTTTTTCGTCGCGTCGCAGTTCACTTGAAGGAAAACTGCTCTCCGTCTGCAGTCTCCCACCTTCGACCCGAACTTCAGCCTCTGCCTACGACTTTCACCCGGTCACCCTCGCTCTCTCCTCGACTTCTCAACTCCCCCATCTCTCTCTAACTCAACATGGCTCGCGACAGGTTGGCAGCAATGCGGGTGCGTATCATTCACAGTCCCTTGAGGAGGCCCCGTGTCGAGCTCTCGCAATCCTCGCGCGCTCGCTGGTGATGAGGCGAGAAGGATCGACAGGGGCGGTGTTCTGCCATGACCTCCTCTGGGTTTCCTCATTAGCCTTCAGACATAGACTGACCCATCCTTCTTCCATTCTTCTCTCTCCGCGCAGGCTCAGCAGCAGCAGCAGCAAGGCGGTCAAGGCCAATATGCTGGAAACAACGGATACGGGTGCGTTCCTCAAGGTTCCCAGTCATCTCCGTCGCCTTACCGTACTGACTGCCATTCGGTATCTCATCTCCTTCTCCCCACAGTGACCATTCGTACCCTACTCAACAGCAAGGCTATGAACAGCAAGGCTACGGCGCCGGCGGCGGATATGCTCCTCAGGAGACTTACCAACAGCCCCAGCAGCAGTACGCTCAGCAGGGCGGATACGGCGGATATGCTTCCGTCCCTCCTTCTGCTGCCCCCGCACCAGAGTCCTACGAGATGCAGCAGCCCGCATACCCCGCTGGCGGTGATGCCGACGACATGCGCTCCTTCTTCAACGACGTCCTCGGCGTCCAAGATGCCATCAAGGAAATCGAAAACTCCATCGGCACCTTGAGCGACCTCCACTCTCGCGCGCTCAACAACATCGACGAGGCATCCTCCCAACGCGCCCACGCCGAACTCGAGTCTTTAGCCGCCCAGACCAACGCAAACATCAAGGGCGTCAAATCAACTCTCCAGCGTCTCGCCCAGCAGGCTCACCGCACCCAGAACTCCGCACCACAGGACTACAACACCCGCATGACCCAGCTCAACGCGGCCAAGAACCGCTTCAAGGGCGCAATCCAGTCCTACCAAACCATGGAACAGTCCTACCGCCAAAAGTACAAGGCCCGTGCCGAGCGTCAGTACAAGACCATCAAGCCCGAGGCTACCGAGGAAGAAGTCCAGGCTGCGGTCCGCGATATGGAGTCCGGCGGTCAACAGCAGATCTTCGCTAACGCGTTGATGAACTCCAACCGACACGGTGAGGCACGCGGCGCTCTCCGAGAGGTCCAGGAACGCCAAGAAGACCTCCGCCAGATTATGCGCACCATGGCCGAGCTGGCCGAGCTTTTCAACCAGGTCGACTTCCTCCTGGTTCAGCAGGACGAGCAAGTCACCCAGATTCACCAACAGGCCGAGGTGGCCAAGACGGACATGGAAGCTGGGTAAGTCGCGTCTTTCTTCAAAAGGTCAATCCGCGGGACCTCGATTGACTGATCTATTTATTCCCTCTTTTTCTCAACAGTCTGGTCGAGACCAACAAGGCAAAAGTCTCCGCAGAGAAGGCGCGCAAGAACCGAAAGCGGTGTGCAGTGCTCATTGGTGAGTTTTCTCTCCATCTTACTCTGAAAATCGACCTGTTCTCGACTGACTGGTTCTCATTCGCACACGGTAGTCATCCTCATCATCGTCGCTGCTGCCATCGCTGCCGCCGTGGTATGCACGTCGGGCGACAACTGCAAGTCGAAGAAGGATCCTGCTCCAGCGGCTGCGAGGTAAGTTTCCTTTCACCGCCACATTTTTCTCATTCCGCAACTTGTTCCCTGACGTGTCTCTGCTCAAATTCCCTACACACAGACGCTCGATCCTCGACATGTCCGAATCATGGTCACGATCAAGCATCGAGCGCGCTTTTACCGACACAGATATGCTCATCGAGCCTTTGGATTGAAGAGAGTATTCCTATGGCGCTCGAGAGAGTTCTCTTTACGCCTCCTTTTACAGACTCCTTAGACCTTGCCCCGCTTTTTTTCCGGTCCCCCTCCCCCATCTTTACTCTCGGAGGTCGGCTTTCCCTACCCGCTCTTACGAACTCTGCCTCCCAAGGGCCCGCCTCACGCAAATCGCTGTCGGCCCCACGAATTCATTCCCGCCGACCAGCGGCTGAGCTCCAACCCCCGCTCTTCTGCCATCAAGAACCAATCACTGAATCTTAGTGAATCCATCCCAAAGCCTCCCCCTCCCCTCCCCCTCCAAGCCCTCTCTAAAGACCTTACCTTACAAGCCCACCCCTTTTACTACTTCGTAACATAAACCACATCCGCCCTCCACAAACCCCTCCAACAAGACGGCCTACCTGATTTTTTGAGATCCTCTACGTGATTACTTCTCGTTCGTTCCCCCCTTTTTCTTCTGTTCTCTTTCTGAACTCTCTTCTTCTATCTGCTGGTGGTCGAAACCTTTCATTGTTGTCCGTTCTTTACCCTTGTTTCTCTCTCTTCTCTTATATCCAGGCGTTTTTCTATCTCTTCCTACCTGTGCTGTTTGCCTGCCCGCTCGAACCAGAAACCGGAAAGTCGTCAAGCAGTCTCAGAGTTGCCAAAGAGGGTGATGGACGAACAGGACTGGGCATGAGGCGTAGAAATTGGAATTCCGATGACCGCCGTACTGAAAATCAGAAGCCAACTCGTCGACGTCGCGTCGGAGTCGCTCCAGGTCCAGCAATGCTCTGCGAGCTACTACCCTGTCGACTCCGATTTGCCAAGGCCGTAGCTTCTTCCGCCTCACGCTCCTTGTCAGCCTCGAACTCGGCCTCGAACCGCGCCCGCTGGGAGAATTCCGCATCGCGATTGGCTCTCGTTCGAAGGCCGGACAGATTCCGTTCCTTGATCGAGTAGAAGACACTGGAGAAAGAGAGGAGAAAAAAGATAATCAGCAAAATGGATCATGTGCCTTTCACTTCTCAGATCGTTCTCACCCTCCGAGCTCGGCGAGCCAGTGTGCGTCGACTGCCGTGACTGTGCCCATGTACTCTTTGCTCGTAAGCGTGAGCTCGTGGTACACGACGTAGTCGGGAGTGTCTGCAAAAGGCAACGCAGGGCCAAAGTTCAGCTATCGTCGAGTAGATACCACAAAGAGCCAGTAAACTCACAGCCCAAACCGTACAGAGCGCTCGTCGGATGCAGATGCATCGGAATTCCAGTCCGACAATTCACGTATTCGCCAATACCCTTAACCTTGGCCGCCTGATGGAAGTACCCCGAACAAATGCACTTCCTCACCACATCCCAGTCCGTCCCACAACTAAGAATCGTCAACTTCTGCGTCTGCATAATCTCCTCCAGCTGCGTCCGCACCTCCCGCGCCTTCCGCAACAGTTTGGCGTGCAGGAAATGTCGGGTGCACCACGAATCCTTGTAGCCGTTCATGCGCCACTGGGTGTAGACGTGAAGGAGAGTCAAGTGATCCGATTCGGCCACGAAGAACTTCTCTCGGGCCGCATCCGATTCCTCTGCACGTTCTTTAGGTCGATAGAAGACAGTCGGCACCGAGAGCATGCTGACGATGGTCAGCAGTTCCGAGGAACAGCCGTATTCCACACTTGCAATGAGGATCTTCGACAAACTCGGCTCCATCGGGAACTCGCTCATCTTCTTCCCCACCGGAGTCAGATTGCCGATATTGTCGAGAGCGCCGAGGACCCAGAGCTGATACATACTGTTGAGGATGTTGTCTTGAGGAGGTGGATCCATGAAATCGAATTCGAGCAGATTCTTTACGCCAAGTGACTTCAGCAGGAGAACCGTATTGGCGAGGTTCGTCCGTTGGATTTCCGGGATCGCATTGGCGAAGAGTTCGTTCCGGAACGCCATTTCAGTGTAGAGGCGGTATGCCACCCCAGCACCCGTCCGCCCAGCGCGTCCCGAACGCTGATTCGAGTTTGCCTGGCTGATCGGAGTGATCTGCAGCGAGTCCATACCAACACGAGGATTGTAGACCTTCAACTTGCTGTATCCGGAATCGACAACGTACATGATACCATCGACCGTCAAAGAAGTTTCCGCAATGTTCGTCGCAATGATGACCTTCCGTTCGCCATTCTCAGCCGGGTCGAAGATCTTCGCTTGCAAGTCCGCCGGCATTTGGGAGTAGATGGGAAGCACAAGCAGTGGTGCCGCATCGTCGAGTTGTGAGAGGCGATCTTGTACCACAGCAGCGCAGACCTCGATATCTTCTTGACCGGTCATAAAGACCAGAATATCACCCTTGCCTTGGGAGAGATGGATGGAGAGGACCTGCTTGACTGCGGACTCGACATAGTCTTCACATGGCGCTTTGCTGAAGAGCACGTCGACTGGGAATGTGCGTCCGGGAATGGTGAAGCTGGGAGCAGTCCCGTAAAAGTCGGAGAACTGAGAAAAGAAATGGGGCGGAGAATTTGATTCAGGAAAGTCGAGCCCGAGCGTCGAGCAGAGAACAGTACTTACTTTTTGAGCGTTCATGGTTGCTGAGGTTACAATTAGCTTGAGATCGCGTCGTCGGGTCAGAACTAGATGAGTGGTACTCGTCAGCGGCTGGCACTTGACATGGACCTATAGAGTAATGTGACTCACTTTTCTTCAGCAACCCCATGAGCACATCCGTCGACAGTGACCGCTCGTGCGCTTCGTCCAGAATGATCGCGCTATATCGATCCAGATCGCCTTCATTCAGAGACTCTCTGAGCAAGACACCATCCGTCATGTACTTGATTCGAGTCTGCTTGCTCGTGCAGTCTTCGAATCGAATCGAGTATCCAACCAACCCACCCAATTCAACCTCCATCTCTTCACTCACACGCTTGGCCACACTCATGGCAGCCACCCGACGAGGCTGTGTGCATCCGACAATCCCGTATTTAGTGTAGCCTTCTTCGTGGAGGAATTGGGCGACTTGTGTCGTCTTGCCGGAACCTGTCTCCCCGATGACGATGATGACTTGGTTCTCCCGGATGATGCGCATGAGGTCGTCGCGACAGGCAAAAGCCGGTAGGTACTGGCGTTGCTCTTTGAGACTCTTGCCACGACTGAAAGCGGAAGCCCCGACCTTGGCCGTCTTGAGATGAGATGCGAACTGCGAATCCGACTTGTGGTTTTCCACCTTCTCCTTTTGGGGCGGCCTGGGTTCGGAGTTGCTGCCGTCCTCTGACTTTGGTTGCTTGTCGGCAGTCGGTGCTGTGGTGGCCTTAGTGTTTTCTTCATCCTCTTCCTCTTTTACACCCATGATGTTGCCGAGGTTGGTCCCTTCCAACGCGACAGCTTGACTCGATGCCTTCTTCCTTTCGGCCTGTTCTCGTTTCTCTCGTACCAGGCGACTACCCTTCCGCGAAAAGATTGCCATGTCACTTGTGGGATCTTTGATGGGGTTGACTGGCTCCAGTTGCTTGGTGAAGACAGTCTTTCCATCGAGGAAAGGAGGCCGCAAGTCGTGGACGAGGAGATGGACCCGATTCTCGCTTTCGTCGTCCATGTTTTCGTCCAAGTTGACTGTGCGTTGCGGACCAACACCGCCGACCTGCATTCTGTTGGTCTCCCATGCGTCCGCGTCGGCATTATATGCCATCTGACGTGCCGTCATACGCTTCTGGTGCTTGGCTGCGATAGACGGCGCAGCTTCTCCGAATCCGTCTTCGTACTGAGAGAATGGATTGTTCTCGTCGTCACCGGCAATGTTGCCCTCCTCTTCCATTCCGTACCATTCGCGATCTAGAGCGGTTGTGTCCTCCTCCTCCCAGTTCCGCCCTGCGAGCGTGAGGCGCCCATCCTCTCCTGTGCTCTGGCTTCTTGGGGTGCCAGTGACTCGAGGCGTGGTATCCCACGGCTTGCCTGCACTGCTCGACCGAGGCGTTGAATCCCACGGCCTGGCTGCATTGTTCGATCTGGAATCTGCAGAGCTGCGGGGCGTTGAATCCCAAGACTGAGAGGCAACCCCTGCTCTTGAGTTGGAGGAGGACGAGGACGAGCCTCGAGGTGTTTGTTCCCACGGCCTCGCCGTATTTGCTGGTTTCGACCTGACCGCATCTCGCTCATTCTGGGAAGCTGTAGCGCGCTGTCTGCGGCGCTCCTCAAGTCGGGCTTGAGCCGTCGCACTTAGTCCCCCAGAGCCACGGGAAGGCGTCTCCTCGACTCGCTGTCGAAGAGTTGCAGAGGCTGAAGCTGGCCGAGATGGGACCTTGAACAGATGGGGAGTGGAAGAAGGCCTTTCGCTCCCATCTGAGCTGCCGGCCGGGGCTTGGTCGAGCTTGACCTTTTTGCGAGGAGGCAGACCAGGAGGAAGCATTGATCCACTGCCAGCTGCCCGCGGTTCCAGCCCGCGCTGTTCGGTGCGCTCCTCAGCTGAGTCGGACATTGGCACCCTGTTGCTGCGACAGGAAGGTCGAGGTGGTGGTGGTGGTAGTCCGGATCATGCTTCCGTCACGGCGTCCGGATGAGTTTTTGGTGATCACAAACGCGTCGCGTCGCGCTAAAGTCGGAAGCGCGTGTCCTCAGCATGATCATTGTTTTGGTCCGAGTCCAACACTTCCTGCATTAGATTTTGAGGTCAACAGCAGCAACAACCGACACTCCTTCGACTTGGAACAATGCCACCACGAGCAGCTACGGGTGGAGGAAGTGCGAGCGCAGGTGCTGGGCCTGACGCTGCTGAGGGGCCGACCTCCAAGACGCTGTGGATGGCCTTCCTATCCGAGTGGGCGACCGAGGCGAGCGCAAAGGGAAGCAAGGCATGTCACGCATACACCAAGGCGAGCTTCTCCATCAAACACGCAGACCAGGACTTCTCCCACCCATGCGAGCTCATAGCCCTCAAGGGTGTTGGCGCTACCATCGTACAGAAGCTCACAGAGCGCCTCGAGCAGTGGTGTGTGCTTCACCACCAAGTCATGCCTCAGAAGCCCAACAGCGCCGCCTCCAAGGGCAAGACAAAAGCAACACCGGCGACAACAACAACAGCAGCAGCAGCACCACGACCAGCGGCCGCCTCTTCATCTGCACCGAAGCGCAAGAGAGCCGCCGTCGGTGCTGACGATCGCTCCAACGTACGCGGCTCAGACGATGACCTGCTCGGCTTCGGCTCAGGCGACAACGACTCCACAGACGAGGATGAGCAGCTGCGTGCAGCCATTGCGGGATCTCTCAAAGACGTGCGCAATGCTGGTAGCAAGGACGATGTTCAGTCAAAGAAGAAAGCAGCCAAAACAACAACGGCCAAAGCGCCAAAGAAGCCGAAGGCTCCCGCCGTCCCCAAAGCCTACGTGCCCAACATGCGGACAGGGGCATATGGAATTCTCCTTGGTCTGCTCTCCCAGACACCCACCATCAAAGATGAGGTCTATATGACTAAAGCGCAGCTGATACCACTCGCACAGCCATGGTGTGATGCCGACTACATCGTTTCCTCTAAAGCCTCAGGCCCAGGCTCTCGTGGCGGGTCCGCATCATCTTGTCGCATACCCGCCTCCATGACGGCCGCCACTGGCGCAGCCATGCATGCGTCTGAATCAGGCCGCTCAGGAGTTGCCCCTCCCATCTCGTATACAGCATGGAGCAGCATGAAGACACTCGTCACGAAGGGTCTCGTCTATCAGACGGGAAACCCGCCCAAGTATTGCCTCAGTGAGGACGGTTGGGAGCTCGCAGACCAGATGAAACGCGTAGCGGACAGTCGGCCTCCCTCTCAATCTGGCTCCTCAGTCTCTCCTGAACGCCCGGCTGAACGTCGGCAACCAGCAACCCTACCCACGCTCGGCACGGCTTCTGGTCCCTCTCGTCCAAAAACACAGTCTCCTGTGCCGCAGCCATTTGAGCCCCCAGCGCGCGCTCGCCCAGGACCCTCCGGTCTGCGCATTCCCGTCACAATGCCCGGTCTCTTCTCTTCATCCGATCCACCCTCCTCCTCTCCTCAACAGAGCTTTGCCGCAGCGAGCTCGAGGACTGCAAATCCTAGCGATCGCAAAGGCAAAGGCAAGCAGACGGCCGCTGACGAGCCTGACATTGTCATTCTTTCTGGTGACAGCACGCCCGAACCTAACTTCGGCATAGATGACGACGAACTCACTGTCCTTCTCACCGCCTCCCAAGACACTTTTGCTGGATCGAAGGCTCGTCCTCAACGAGCGGCGCAAGCATCCTCATTTCATCTTCCCTCAGCGCCAACGAAGAAGCGGGCCAACCCATTCGGCATCGATACGGATACCAGAGTCGCGCAGCGATCGGCAACATGGCCGCAAGCCAGGGCCAGCCCCCTGCTCGACGACTTCGTCGACAACAGTGCGCCTCTCCCTGGATCCCAACAGGATGTCGCGATTGCAATTTCGGACTCAGACGATGAGGTACCGCCATCACGCATTTCGTCTTTACCCACTGTGAGACTTCGCCAAGAGGGAGAGAGCAGAGACCAAAATGCGGCAGCAAGACCTCGAGGCAAGCATGGTCGTCTCTCTCAAGCCCTTCCGCGCCGGGAGGTCGGCGCTTTGGGCCTGGGATGGCAAGCTCAAATACAAGCTGAAATAGGGACGAGTCAGTCTCAGGATCTCAGCCAGGACGACGATGAGATGATTGGCATGGATTCACAAGCGACGGTGGGAGGATCCAGAGCGACATCAGCGCGGTCTCGGCAGCCTCTCACCGCAAAGCGGACGGCGTCCTTCGGCGACAGCGATTCAGACTTCGACATCGAAGATCTCATGCGGAATGTCGAGAATGGAATCGCGGCGAAACTAGGTCGGGCTCCGGAAGTCGGACAGCTGAGAAAAGCTCGTGCCGAAGCGGCCGCTTCAACTGCACGGGACTCATCTGTACAAGCTTCCAGTCCCGTTCCTGAAGATGACCTCAGCGATCTGGAGATTTTAGGTGCCCCGGCTCCGATCCAGGTGCGCACCGAGGTCGATCGCAAAACTTCAGTGCCTCAAGCTCGGACGAGGCCGCGAGACTCGCTGCCTGCTGTACCACAGCCTCTGCTTCCGGGCATGGCTGCTGTTAGCGTGGCGGCTGACGCATCCTTTGATATGTTCGACAGTGCTCAAGCTGAGTACCAAGAGCGACTTCTTCCCCCTCGAGCCCCGACGTCGACTACTCGCGCAAATGCGGTAGCTTCCAGCTCGAAAGGATCAGGAAGTGCTTCTGCTGCCAATGCGCCGCGCAAGTCAACCGATTGGAATGCTCCGACGTTCTCGCCGCGTGTATGGCCTGCAGGCTCGTACGACATTATTCTCCTTCTCGACACACGTGAGATCAAGCATGGCAGCGCGATGTCTACCAATAAAGGCACAGTGAACACGATGGGCGTCAACGCGACGATCCGAGGTCCGAGGTGCCATCTGTCTGATCCGCTGTTGGAGAAGGGTATACCGGTGGAAGTACGTGCGCTCGAGCTTGGAGATGTGGTTTGGATTGCGCGAAGGAAAGGGAGTGCGGGGACAGAGGAGGATGAAGTTGTGCTGGACTATATTGTCGAGAGGAAGAGGTTGGATGATCTGGTACAGAGTATTCCGGATGGGCGGTGGAAGGAGCAAAAGGTGAGAGAAGCATCTACAGAATTTCCCTTGAGCTTCAATTGGCTCAAAACCGTCTTTCTTCACAGTTCCGATTGTCACTTTCGGGACTATCGAAAGTCTTTTACCTCATCGAGGATTACGATGTTGAGCAACAGATGCGCCAGTGGGGCCCACAGATCGCGACCGCCATCAGCAGTACGCAGGTCATAGATGGTTTCTTCGTTCAACGGACGGCCGGAGTCGACGCGAGCTTGGAGTGGCTTCGGAAGATGCATCAGGTCATCTGTCAGACGCATCAGGTATGTCATCGTACTCGGCTGGTCGATGCAAGAGGTCGGTACTTTCTAACATTCTATCTTTCTCATGACCAACGCAGGATAAGCCTCTCTATGTGCTTCCAGATCACATACTCTCCAGGCCGACCTACCTTCGTTTACAGACGCACCTTCGTCGGACCCAGCCTACAACGCCACACCACATCACTTTTGTATCCTATCGGTCACTGAATGCTAAGAATGGGAGTGTAACGGTGGGCGAAGTGTGGGCTCGGATGCTTTTGTGCGTTCGCGGCATGAGCGAAGAGAAGGTTGGCGAGGTCATCCGAGTTTGGAGCACAGGGCAGGACTGGTGGAAGGCTTGCAAAGCTGTCGGTTTCCAAGGCGCAGAGTCGATACGGAGCAACGTTGCAGCAGTAGAAGACGACTTGAACGTTGTTAATGACGACGAAGAAGGGGACGTGCTGGACGATCGGGACGAGTTCAGCTTCAGCGACGACAGCTCCAAGCAGGCTTCTTCCCGGCGAGCGCAAAACAAGGCGAGCGCTGGCAAGAAGAAGGCGACGAACTCAGACGGCAAGAACGGTGCCAAGAAGGCGATCGTCGGCAAGGGCAAAGCGCCGACAGTGAAGAGCAGTGCTTTCTCATCCTCTTCGGCGACCGCCAAAGGCAAGGCGATGATGGC
Organism: Tilletia walkeri; assembly: GCA_009428295.1. Lineage (NCBI taxonomy): Eukaryota > Fungi > Basidiomycota > Exobasidiomycetes > Tilletiales > Tilletiaceae > Tilletia > Tilletia walkeri. The sequence continues at coordinate 25,848 of RDSH01000134.1, forward strand.
GGATCGGGTGGGCGGCATGTACACCAGTGCGTTGAGCCAGGGGGCAAGTCGGGATGCGACGGCCGTTGCGGCTTCCATGGCGCAATACGACTCGCGCAAGAAGATTGGCAGTGCGCTGAGTGGCAAGGTGTGGGATCTGTGGACGTCGCAATGAACTGCCATATTTCAGTCTGTCTTCAAACTTCTAATCTACTATCCAGACTGGTCAAGCAGTCGCAAGGGTGTCAAATTGCAATCTTTGAGGGTGGAAACGGCAATGATACAGAGATGCAGGCAGTGAGGGGAGAGCGAATGGAGCTTGGCGGAGCAAAGGGGAGAGTCCCACGAACGCAAATTAGGATAGGGAAAGAAAGTGTGAAAAGAGAGTGACGGTCCGAGTGTTCTGCTGTTCCAAAAGCGACGTTCAGAGGCAACGGAAAGCTTGCAACTTGAGGTTGAGGTGCGGTCCAGATCCGAGAAAGGCAAGACGTCCAAATGATCGAGAGACTCAAGAGAAGATGAGAATCGTGCCCATTGCAGAGATCAAGCAAGCGCCGACAGCGCCAGCGGTGAGAGCCCAGATCGCTGCTCCATCCGGATGAACGCGTCCGTGTGCAATCGCCGCACCCGACGGGCTCATGGGGGCCGTTGTGCTTGTACTAGAGCTCATACTCGTCGAGCTCGTCACTGACGATGTGCTTGAAGAACTGTTGTTGGCCGTCGGAGCTGAGGTGGTTGTTCCGACCACAGTCAAAGAACCGTCTGCAAAAACCGAGGTGAGTCCATCATTCCCGACAAGGGTGAAGGACCCTTGGATTGGAGTCAGGGTGGGAATCGACATGGTTGAGCTTGTGGTGGTGGTGGTGGCAGTGCTGCCTGGGAGATTATTGAACCCTCCAGAGCTAGATGTCGCCCCCGACGTCGTTGAGGAAGGGGCCTGAGCCAAGCTGGAGCCAGCGAGGAGCACAACCGTGCCGAGAGCAAAGAACGATTTCATGCCTTTTTGGTTGAGGGAGAGTTGTTTGAGGGGAAGAAAGGGATTTGCGAGTTGAAGCAGGGTCGCGGGCAGAGACCACTAGAGTGAGGTTGGAGAATGGAAGAGGGAAGACAGGGACGAGGTTGAGCTCGTGTACAGGTGATAGAATGGACGCGTCAAGAATGCAGACGCGATCAAGAAGTCAGTGGTTGAGGACGTTGAGATCGTCAAGAAGAAGGGATGCCAAGTTCTGCTTCTGGTCAGGCATGCCCAAGCCAGGTCCCAGGTCCGCTCAGTCTCCGTCCGGCAAAAGGCACAGAAATGGAAGGCATTTTGAGTCGGAAAACCTGATCATGGCCTTATTCGCACGACCACAACTCACTGGGCAGCATAGGAACGCCTGTACGCATGAATCCAGCGCCGAAAGACGCAGAGTGGGAGACGGTCCTTCGCCCTTCCGGTTCGAATCCTGAAGCGGTCGGCGAAGGAAAGAGTGTTCCGCCTCGGAAACGTCCGATTGTATTGATATGTTGCGGAGTGAGTACATTCAGCAGTGCAGCTTCAAGCCCAGGCTGACCTCCTTCGAATCGCATCTTGGCTTCAGCTTGTCGGGAGCGGCAAGTCGACGGGTGCGTAAGCTTTGCTCTAGTATCCTCCTATCACTTGTATGAAGCTCTGACGAAGGATTTCTTCTTGCTTTTCCAGTTGCCTGTGCAATTCAGAATTATCTCCCTGGCATCTGGGTTCGATGCAACCAGGACGAACTCAGGACACGGCAGGCTGTGGAGGCGAACGTCCATAGGGCGTTGCGAAGGGGTCAAAATGTCATCGTAGACAGGACCAATGCCGATGCAAGGTACGCATGTATGCGTCAGTCAACACCTGGCAGAATGGGAACGTTCTGACCTTCACGCATCCGACTTCGCTCTCCCGCCAGTCAAAGACAAAACTGGACCGCCATCGCTCAAGAATATGATGCAGAGGCCGTGGTCCTCATCTTCGACACATCCTTTGATGTGAGCATCTTTTCATACAGAGATGATGATCGAATTTGACCTAAGAAGCTGATACTCTCAATGTGCTTGTTCAGGAATGCTATCGTCGACTCCAGCTCCGAACAGGGCACCCAACTCTCAAGTCTGTACAACAAGCGACCAAGTCAGTATTATCACCTTCGCTTCGTCTTCCTGATAATTTCATCGCTGAGCTTTTCGTCTCTCATCTGCTTCTGGACTTCCAGTATCTTAATGCAGTTTGCACGCCAGCTCACCTACCCAACGCCCTCCTCGCCAGGTATCGACCGCATCATCATCCTCCCTCCTAGCGCGTACTCTGAGCAACCCTCACAGGAAGAAATTGCCGACATTATACGTCGTATCAATGACTTGCATGAATCGTCGACACCAGCGGACGTGACCGCGGCTCAACTCCGAACTCGACCTTCACCTGGCTTTGTGGCCCCGCGCCATGCAGGTCAGACGCAGTACCGAGATCCGTATCGACAACAACAACTTCCCTACGGACCCAGACAGGGTACCAAATCTGCTGCTGGCGGGTGGAATTCATATCGACCACCCCCTTTGTACCCGTCTGCTGCTTCTGCTTCTACGATGTCGTCTTCCCGTCCTCCTCACAGTTCAGCCACGCGCTCAGCTGGAGGTAGCGCAAGATCCTACGCTTCAGCTTCCACTCCTACTGGTCCACGTCAGCCATACTCCAGCATCGCAGGCGCTCCATCAACTCTGACCCAGGCCAGACAGGCTGCCCATCCTTATCACTCTGGCTCTTCCCCGGCATCGGCTCCTAGGCCAAGCAGCGAAGAGCGAGCGCAGCCTTATGGGCCAACCAATCCATAATAATCTCTTGCTTTCAATGAAATGACAACAGAATCGTCGCGCAGCACTTCAGCATCCTTATGTTGTAAAATTTGATGCATAGAAATACATGAGTACATAGTCACCCTGCCCTGCATAAGTTCTTCTCATCGTGATTGCCATCACTACATAGGCACTGACTGCAGAGCGTCATCGTCCAGCATCCCCTTCCACAAATCCGCTTCCGAAGACGGCATTGCTTGCTTCTCCTCCATTGCTACGCTCCCAAGCACCTCCTTTTGCCGTGCCGAGCCGGCGTTCCTGTTCGATTCGCTGAGGATGCGAGCAGCATATTGACTCTCCAGCTGATCGAGCGCATCCGCATCAGGCAAGTCTGCCGTGCCCCACAAGGCCGCTTCCGAATCGTTGCTGTCGTTTGATGATTGAGACTCCGGTAAGGTCGCAGCTCCATCGCCTGTCCGAGCTCTGTCATCCACACCTTCCGCGATCTCCAACTCATCAAACAGATCCGCGTCCTGATCCCCCCACAACTTCTCCTCCTCCGCAGCCGCCTTCCTCGCTCTCACCCGTTCCAGCGCTTCCTGCGCTTTCACAGCCCTCCATTCGCAATCCGCTCGATATTCACACGAGTTGCACTTATAGGTCTCCACTTCTTTCACCCCATCCGGATCCCGCGCGCCGAGCCAAACGGGCATAACAGTGGCCAGATGGGCATCAAGCTGAGCAGCCGAATATGTGAAGGCTACCTTGGCGATGATTTGTTGCTCGAGGTGATAGGGCGTCGAAGGAGATGATTGTGCTGAAGCAGCTTTGACGGGGGAGATCCTGCCTGACGCTGAAGCAGGCGTCCGAGAACTCGTGCTCCGTGTTTTGCGAGGCGTGGTTGGCCCGGTCTGACTTTTTTGACTTTGACTTAGCTTGGTAGGCGATGAGAGCGTCCCGGCGTCGGTTGCTACGTCGACCTCGCGCTCGTTTCGCAAATCCAAGGCACATCTCTCGTCGAGTCCTTCTTCGAGATCTTGCTGGATGGACTCCTTCTTCGAAGAGCGAATGTCCCCTTCCCGACTTTTGCGAGGTCGAAGTTTTTGACGCTGTGGCGTTGTAGGTAATGGTGACTTCGATCGTGACAGTGTCTGCTGCTCTGGCCCGGCTTTCTCAGGAGCTTGACTTCGATTGAATGCCACTTGCGTCTTCTTGCGTTTGAACGTAGCACGATGTCGGTAGGTTAGGCCAAGCTCTTCACTCATCAAGTTGGACGTCGTGACCGTGCGCCTGACCTCGGCCACTACGTCCGCCAGGCTACAGATCAGGTTGTGGATCGAGTTTAGTCGCGGTATCATACCATCTGGCGAGTCGGGCGAGACGAACAGTCCAATATTGGTGCACCACTCGACGCTGGCGGCGATGAACGCGTCGCTCAGCGTGGCATGGAGGTCGAGTTTTTTGTTCGCCAGGAAGGTCTTGAGATCGCAAGGTACGAAGTGAGGTAGGTGAGGCTGTGACTCTGAATTCTTGGGTTGGCTGGATGTCTGTTGGAGGCCCTGCTCGCCAATTCGCTCGGAAGCCGCATACTGCTCGGCCCCGATGCAGAGTTCTTCTAGCATCCGTCGGTAGAGCATACACTGAAGTCGTGCCGACGTCTGACTTTCAGTACGCGGAACGGTGGCTGAAAAGCGGGTCTTGCTATCCGAAACCACCAAGAAAACTTCGGATTTGGGGACCTGTCGCTGTGAAGCCGCTGTGGAGGTTTGCCCTAGGCCGCCCTTATACGCCGTCGTGAATGGTCCTTTTCCGTTCGGTGCTGTCGGTATCTTCGACGAAGATGGACGGGAGAAGAAGGCGTCGAGTTTCTGTGTACCCTTAGCTTCAGACGGACTCAGCGTGAGTTGCTTCTTGGCCTTCTCCATCCGAGCCCGGTCCCTTCGCCACTGGTCTTGCGAGGTCCAACTCGGCTTGGAAGGGGTCGGTGGACCATCGTCATCGTCGTTGTCGGCGCCTCCCGCTGAACCCGTTCGCTTCACCTCGATTTCATCGATCTGGCCAAAAACGAGAAAGCCTTCGATTATCGCGAAGACTCGGACCTCACGGCAGATTCCATCATTGAGAAGGTTCTTGAGGCCACAACACACCTCGAGGATTCGGAGGGCCCACTTGTCGGCGGTAGTCTCGGTCGGAATGATGATCTGCTCAGCGTAGAGCTCCTTCTCGAGCTCAGCGTGGATAGCCTAAGTGTCGGCCGGGAAAACGGAAGAGTCAGTGCGATGGATTTCCTTTGCACGATGAGGTCCGGAATTAGCATGCCAACGTACCCTTCCCTTCTCGAGTGTTTTTTCCCGCTCGACTGCAATGTCACGATCGGGTATGATGACGGCCCCAGTCTTGGTCGTGAAGCTGGTTGGCCTCTGGTCAAGTGGTAAGTTCCTGAAAGAAAAGACAGAAGGGTGAGAGGGAAAAGTTCAAGATGCTGTTACATTGTCCATCTCAGCAAAGTAGACTCACCTTTCGCCCAGAACGCCGTAGAGACTCTGGAATTCACACCAGGCGAGGGAGACGAGGTCGGTGACCGATAGGTACCCTCGGCTCGATGCGTATTCGGACAGCGACTCTGACGGTTTCCTTGATCGCCAGTCCTTCTTCTCCTTGGCACTCGGTGGTGCCAGATCCGCAGTGACGCCAGGCGGCTCATTCTTTTCAGTCGTAACGAGTGCGTGAACATCATTCACCTCGACTTCGAGCGATGGTTGGAGAAGCTCAGCCGCGACATTCAGATTCTTGACGCTCTGCTGTCCAGGCTCAGACGCGACGCAAGCCTCGACCTCGAGAAGACTGTCCATTCGATTGGCCATGGCGGGTTGCGGTGCGCATATCGTATCTTCCAGCATTCGAATCACGCCGCGAGCTAGATAACCTGTTGCTCTTGATCGTTGATCCTCGTCTCCTTGCCTAGGCTACCTTGAAGGTCGATGTCGGAATCTTCCTTGTGCTTTCCCTTTGTTTTCTGGGTGTGCTCTCTAACTTTTGTGGCACACCATCATCAGATCCAGCAAGAACTGAACGCGTCGCGTCGCGTCGAACTCCACACAGAGCTTGTACATTTCGTGGGGACAAAGGAGCGCGCTGCGTCCGCAAAGAAGGCACAAGATTTCCGGGAAACCACTCCCTCCACGCACTACGCACTCCAGGAGCGCAATAAAGTAGCGCGCGGGTGGTCGCGAACTTTACTCGCTCAGTTCTGTCACGCGTCAGGCGCGTCGCGGGGGTAAGTTCGGCCGAAAGAGTCGGTCTCGGCCGAGCTCATGTCAGCCGGAAGAGCGGAGTGCGGAACTTGAGATCTGCGATGATGTTGACGAGCATGAACGTTTTCTTCGTCTGCTCCCTTCGGCCATTCCGACCTCTTCGCACAGCATTAGGCACCTAGCACTACAGGCTGCTGCGCTGTGCACCACGCAGCATGACGGCGAGCCAAATTCCGAGCACCGAGCTGAGTACGACGCGCACAGCCTTTAAATCGACGTCGATGGTCGGGGTCGAGATAACAATCAGTCCCAAAACTCACAAGAAAGACCCTGCAGCTCGCAATTGTCTTAGGACTACTGTCTTACATGGCCCCGGCATCCCATCAGCGTATCGTCAGCTCACCGCCACTTTAAGCAGCCAGCATCGGCGCATAATCGATTCAGCAGCCATCTTGCCTAAACACGCTCACGGCTGACCATAGCATGTGGGATTCTCTCAGCACGCTGGTTCGTCATGCCAGTATAAGTAGGCAAGCCTCAGGGATGGTATACGTGCCCCACATTGCAAACTCCTGCGTCCCCCTATACCCAGCACCCAGAACCCACGGTCTTCCCTTTGTGCCTGCCGCAGATACATATTATTATCGACCATGCCTCTCGTTCCCAGCCGCGATCCCTCGCCATCTCGCTTCCCGCCTTTGCCCGAACTTTGCGATCTTCCCGACACTCAGCCTGTAAACGGACGGGCTCCATGGTCAACCTCAACCCAAATAGACGCCGTCGCGGACGATGCGGACAGCGATGCGCCAGTGCTGCCTTTCAGCGCAATGTCGCCCCTCGTCTTCGGCGGAGGAGCGTTCGGTGAAGGGATGTACAACTCAGATGAGCTCATCGCAAGCGCTGAGCCTCTCAAAGCAATTCGGCTGGCGATGCGGTACGGCATTAACGCTATCGACACCTCTCCCTACTACCACCCTTCCGAATTCATCCTCGGCCGCGTCCTCAAAGCGCTCAGACCCGAATTCGCAAGGAACACGTACTTCTTGCTGACGAAGTGCGGCCGTTATGGACCCGAGAAACAACACTTCGACTACAGCCCTGAACGCGTTCGTCGGAGCATTCTGCACTCTTGCGATGTCCTTGGCACGCGTTATCTCGACGTCGCCTTCATGCACGACGTCGAGTTCGTGGCTGAACAGGTCGGCCAATCCCACAGTGCCGGCATGGACGCTGCCAAAGCACCTTCAGACGCGAAGATTCAGTCGGCTCTCGGAATCGACCACGCGTCAGCTGCGACAGTGCGTGGACCTGGCGATCTGAAAATTCTTGCCGCGCTCCAGGAGCTCTTCAAGCTCAAAGACGAGGGCAAGGTTCGCGCCGTCGGCATCAGCGGATATCCTCTGCCCGTCCTACTTCGCATTGCTCGTCTCGCGGCTACTGCGAAGGAAGGTCCACAGCGTCCTCTCGACGTGATTCTCAGCTACTCCAACCACACGTTGCACTCCGACATCCTGCCAGAGTACATGGCCCTCTTCTCCGAACAGCCCGCCGGAACTATCTTCAACAAGCCAGGCAAGCTAGGATCAACCGAAACTGCCACCAGTGCACCGGAGCCGGCAATCGTTTCCGCCGGGGGCCTACTGCAGGTACCGTCGCTCCAAGGAAAAGATCTCGACGTGATCAAAGACCCTCCCTTCCTCTCTTTGCCCGAAACACAGCATCTTTTCGCGCGTCGCGCGTCCTTTATAGGTCGTAACGTACACTTAGATACGGCATCCGATGCAGGCTCGAATCCATCGACGCAATCGTCCTACGATACGCCTACACCCGCGCTCTCGCCGAGCTTGAGCAGTCCTGCTGAGAGTCCGGTCACCAGCCCCCTCCCTGGGCGATCGCCCTTGTTTGCCCCCATGAACGTCCCCTCGCCAAGCGGACGCGCAGATGCGACAGCAGGCTCTGGGAACCGCGACGCGCTCATCGCCTGGCACCCTCCGTTGATCCTCAATGGATCTCCCTTCTCGATGGGTTTACTCACGTCCCGCGGACCTCCCGTATGGCATCCCGCAAAGCCCGAGCTGCGTCTCGCCTGCGAAAAGTCAACACGCGCTCTCAAAGATCGTAGCCAAGAATTGGTCGAGGAGCTTGATGGAATGCGGAAAGCGAGAAGACGCAGTCGGAACGCGAGCTACACGTCTCTTGCGTCTCTGAACGCGTCGCCGGATGTAGGCGCTTCCAAAAACCAGGCAGTGCGACTTGGACTGGCGCAAATTGCCGAGGAGGAGGCGATGTGGAGACGCGCCGAAGCGCAGACGGATATCGAGGCTTCCGTCCTTCTTCCCGCTGATCGGTTCGCAAGGGCGGCTTTGGCGTACGGATTGCGCGGAGCCGAGGTTCCCTCACGCGCAAATCGATGTTGGGCCGATGCTGCTGTGACGAGCGGCGGCAAAGTTCAATCTACGGAACTTTTCGACTACGAGCAACCGGAGCCACTCCTTCGAACTCTCACAGGCCTGAGTACCGAAGCTCAGATAAACGATGCCATTGAGACGTTCCGGATCCTCCATGCTGGGCGACGCGCTTATCCAGACTCAGCCATATCTGCGTCTACATCGATGTCGCCAGCCTTGTTCGCTGTGCCTGATGTGCTCTCGTTTGGGATGCACGCCAAGACGATGGTTGCCGACATTCAAGCGAAGCTGGAGGCTCTTGCGTTGAAGATGCAGGCGGATTCGGAGCGCGGCCGAGCGGATGGGGAGGTCAGGGAGGAGGAGGAAGAAGGAGGAGGAGGAGAAGAGGCAGAGGCTGGTAGTCTCACATCGGCGTCGCCCGCCTTGCGCGCTGAGGACGTCGAGCAACAGAGGTACCTGCGTGCCTTTGCTCAACATTGTGCGGATGAGAAGCTCGTCCTGGAGCTGATGCGGGAGAGCGATGTGCGGCGTTGGAGTTGGGCGAGTCCCCCGGACAGCAACTCGGGCTGATCCTATTTGAGAAGGAGGGAAAGTTCGCTTTTCTGAAGTGCAATATCTTGACTGTTTAACCTGCCCTTGCCCCACTACTTGCTGTTTCATAGATGTGAATACGAATCACCGCTTATTTCAGTGGCCTGATCATTACTGGATCCCTGCTTTGCCAACCATCCTCATCGCATCGCGAGCGGTCTCAAGTGAATGAGGAATACGAGCATCTATTGACTATCTTTCTTCGGGGCAGCTGCAGACTCCTGTGCCGTCTTTTCCATGTTCTTTTCGTGGTCTTTGACAGCGAGCAAAGCGGTAGCAAGCTTCGCAGATACGTTGCGGAGATTGGTCTCAGCGCGCTGTGCAAATTCCATACACAAAGCGATCATCAGTCAGGGTTTATCTTCAATGAGTCAGAGTAGGGCGTGATCGGCACTCACTGCGATGCCTCCGTCTAGCGCGCGCTGATACGCCTTGCCAGCTTCCTCGAGTTGCTCGCAAGCCTCGAGAACAGCGCCGAGATTGAACTGGATCTCAGCGTCCTCTGGGCTGATGCTAGCTGCGGTCTTGAGGTGATCCACAGCGAGATCTGGCCGAGGAGGGACGGACATGACGAAGGCAGATGCAATGTTCATGTGCGCGTCTGAAGAATTGGGGGAGAGTTCGACGACTCGGTTCCAGCTGGCGATGGCGCCTGTGAGGTCTTTGTTGTGGTACTGCAGAGGTGGGTACAGATCGGTTTGAGATGTACAGCTCCTATATGCAGTATGATCCGAATTCATTGCTCACCTGGCACACGCCGAGATTGAAGAGGGCAGAGGAAGACTCCTTGATGGCCAGGCTTCGCTCGTACGCTGCATGAGAGAAGATTACATAGAGAGGGAAACAGAAAGGTGTTGTACATGCACATTTGCCCCTCGTCAGCGACAATAACAAGATTACAACACAGATTCCGTAGCACGTACCCTTTTTGGCATTCTCAATGTCTCCACTTTCGATGAGAGCCGTCCCCTCCTCTAAAAAGCGCTGTGCCTCTTCCTCCGCAGGGTCGTTGATAGAGGATGTCGGCGTGGTCGAGACTGCTCGAGAAGCGGAGGCCTGCGAAAAATCGCGCCGTCCGACCGCTTGAGGTGGGAGCGCACTTGATGCGCGTGAGCTTAGCAGAATAGAAGCCCGCTGTGACGACCTTAGCAGAGCTCCGGCTGGCACTGCGACGAGGGAGGCCGAGCTGGAAGCTACCATGCCGCGGGAACAGGCTTGAAGAGCGCTGCGGCGCATGGACGATACCGATGAGGACAGCATGATGCCTGTAGAATGTGTGGGAGAGCCTTCAAATACTGACAAGTGTGCCTTTGACCTCGAGCTTGTGGACGTCCTCCGCGGCGAGCTTCCTTCTCAAGAAGATCTGTTGGTGTCCTCCTTGTCGGCTGGTTGTCGTGTGCATGCAACACCTTCTCAAACGCGCTTCCAACCTTCTGACAGACGCGACAGCATCGCCTTCAATCGGTTCGCAGCAGGACAGTACATACGACAAAAGGTGTTGCGCGCGCGGTACTGCAAAGCCCAGGGCGAAAGAGACGCGCCCCAAAGTGTGACGGACGGGAAACATCTGCCAAACCCCCGGCAGAACGAACGCGTCTGTCGAAGGCCCCCCGAGCTCGGCCTTCTCTCACAGCGCGTCAGGCGCGAGGTCGACTTCCTTCTGATCGCATTCCACCAGAGGAACAGACTTCACAGAGCTCAAGGTACCAGCCATGGAGGGAGATGCTTTCGGTCGAGGTCTGGGTCCGCCGATGCGCAAGGTGCCAACCTTTACGTCGTTCAGCCAACAGCAGCGAGTAGGGGAGTCCTCCGCAAGTCTGAACGACCAGCCCAGTATTTCCAGTCAGGCGGCCTCGACGTCCAAGCTGAGGAATATCAAGATACCAAGTCTGATTCAACCGCATTCTCTTCTCGAGACGACTCAGGCCCCTCGTCCTTTCAGCGACAAGCTGCCGGACATCCCTTTGAAGGAAGGGAAAACGGCACCAAAGCGGGAACGGCCACGATCTCAAGAGCCCAGCGCGGGGCCATCGACCAAGTCGATCTCAGGCGGCAGCTCAATCTCGAGCACACCGAGCCTTCCCTCTTCTTTCGGGAATGGCGCTACAAGGTCAGGGCCCATGCCCGGCTCTTCTCCCCGGGCGTCAAGCTTCGATGGCGTCGTGATTCCACTCACATCGAGCCCTGTCAGTGCCCTGACAGAATCGCTGAACTCGCGCAAGCGCGCTTACTCCATATCGCAAGGAGCATCGAGCAAAAGACAACGTGAAGAACCGCCCAAGCTCATCATTCCTAGGACAGGCAATGGGTCTGGTAAGGGCAAAGCTGCTAAGGTGGACGACGATCAATATGACCCGCAAGGCGAGGCGAAGACGAGCAAGAATCGACTGGTAATACCCCCCAGTTCTCAAAACCAGAAGGGCAAAGCGAAAGCATCTAATAAGGGCAAAGGCACCGATTACTCCAAGGTCGACCCGTCTCAGTTCCATCGACCAACCCGATTAGAGAGCTTCTTGGTATCAGATTCGGCGGAAAACTACACAGAACTGCTAGCCGAAGTGAACACTGAGCTCAAGGACGCCAGAGCGCGAGCGAAGCAAAAGGCTCAAGACGAAATCGTTCCCTTGAAGGCATCAGGTATGATTTCACCTAGCTTGACACAGCGCATAATTGAGCAGAAGACTTACCATTCCAACTTGATTCACTTTGTGCAGAGCTGAAACGGTGTCCATTTTGTCCCAGCCCATGGCCCGAGAAAGCCTCCGATCGACTTATTCGTCTTGCACAACCTCTCCTCGACAAGCTCCACAAGAATGCGAAGATTGAGCCGGGGACGCGCATGGGTATGTGTAGTCTTCACAATGACGAAGCCTCCATCATTCCACAAGGCAAAGCCCAGGGATGGCCTGCGGCCAAAGACTTCGTATGGGACTTTTGGGAGGAGATCTTTTTTGAGGGCAAAAGGAAGGGCGTCGACGGAGAATTCGACTGGATTATGCGGCAGATGTGCGACCGCGTCATCAATCCCAGTTCGAGCCAATGGCTAAGGGCATGTCAGGAGAAAGCTGCTAAAGACGGTGCGAGGACAGTAACGTCCGCGAAGGGATTGATGGAGAGTATGGAAGAGGAGCAGACTGGCTAGTGAGTAGCTCCAGACTTTTGGACGCCCTTCTGTCTTTCGGAGTGGTTCTCAAACCAGATCGAACTCCATATTTCTTCTTCCGCAGCTTTGGCGAAGTCGGCGCTGCCAAAATGTTGGAGTGGCTGCGACGGGCTTTCATAGACCAGCGCATTCCTGAAAGCAACAATCCCTACCCGGACTCGGATCTGCGGTTGGATGCCGACCACAAGCAAGCGAGCTTGCACCCTTTGAACAGCACCAGCTTCATCAGTCGCTGCCTTGTTCCTGAGTTGGCTTGCTGCTTCATCAAAGTGCTGGACGGCTGCGATTTCGAGGAGGCGAATCAGACTCGACTGCAGAGCTCTGCCTACGGTAGTGCGATCTTGCCCGTGCTCGCTGAGGACGATGTTGGTCAGTTCCTTGACTTCGATCTTGACCGTGACACAAACGACACAGGCAGGACGCCTCCGTCCTCAGCCGGCCGACTATCTGCTCCAAACACACCTTCGAGACGGAGCAGGCGCATCGAGGCCACAGTCGGTAGCAGTCCAGCAGCCAGGCAAAAGGAGAAAAAGGAGAGCAGCCAACGCGGCAGCCAGCGCGGCAGACCGAAATCCAGTCAAACGCGCCGGGGCCGCAAGGCGGCGGGAGCTGATAGCGTTGTCGATGATGAATCGGTGGAGATCGTCGCTACCGGGCGCAGTAAGGCAGCGGAAGCGGCCGAGGACCCTAATCAAGCTCCACCGTCTAGCATGGGAAGCAACTTCAGACCCAAGGCCCGGCCGCTCCAGCGAACCATAAGCACAGCCAGCGCCCGTAGCTATCTAGATGACAGCGACGACGACATGTCGCTGCCATCGGGTTCTCAGCACATGGCTCCTGCTTCGTCTCAGCCTCCTTCGTCGCAGCGGCCCCAACCTCGACCTTTTACCAAGCGTAGCCACGGTTCGGACTCGGATAGCGATGCCGCTGTCGCATCTCAGTCAAGTTTCAGCAAAGCTAAGGGGAAGAAGCGCAAGGGCCCACCCCATCCCCGGGAATCCTTTGAGATCATTTCGAACCCCAGCCAGAGTCGGAGTGAGAGTAGGGGACCGCCGGCGGGCAGCAGCAAGGGTCTACTGGAGATGGCTGGTTCGTCTCAAGAACCGATCTCTTTGTTGGGCAGCGAGGATTCTGAACTTCATTTCAAGGAAGATGGAGGACATGCGCCTGCTGTCGGTGCATCAAGTGGGACCAAGCTCTACCCGCAGGCCGGATTGGATCAGCATGACTTTCTCGAAGTCTCAGCGGCGGATACCGACCTCTTTCCTTTATCTCAAGGCTCAGCCGGCCTCGACGAATTTCAAGCGCCACCGTCGGCACAGCCTCCTCGCATACGCAGTCGTGCGGGTTCCGCAAGCGGGGAGCAGTGGTACCCGGCCCGTGTTAGTGATCCAGCACGTGCCCCCAATGTATCTCCACAGTCCCATCATGAGGCTCGTGTCGATCCCCAAAGAAAGGCTCAGGGCCCCACCGACAGCGACGAGGACGCTGAGGGGTCGGTAGATTCCTCGTATAATGAGCAGAGCAACACGAATGACCAGAGCAACACGACTGCTGCGCACAGGACATCTCCTGGGGGAGTTAGGGATCCCAGACTGGCTTCTGCCCAACAGCAGTACGATACTCGCCCTGGACATCCAAGTTTACCCCATTCATCGGCTGCGGACGTCGATTCAGGTCGAAGCAGTCTTCCCATCAGTCGTCCTGACACTCCGCCATTCCGGCTTACGCCTGGAACTCGCATGTCTGCAGGGCCCGTGAATGCGACGGACTGTACGTTTGGCAATGTCAATCAGCAACGACAGGTATCACGGCGTGAGATGCAGACCCATATGAACGCTTCCGGGGACTACAACTTGGCGCATGCCGATCCTTCGAGGATGCCATTCCCGCTCTCGCAGAACCATCGTCAGCCGGCGCACTTCCAGGGGCAGCCGTACATGGATCCTCATCAAGTAGGGCCCCAAAATGTCATTCGGCACGAGGGTGGGGGGCATCACGGTCAGATGTATGCTTCGCAGTCGCACACATCGGCATATGGGCGAGGCGATCAGGTCCCTTCCGGTTCCCAGTCGTCGGTGGGATCGAACTCGACGGTGCGGGCCCCGACATACCAGGACCAGCAGATTGAGGGATTCCGTTTCGTACCACCGTCGGAGCAACAGTTGCAACAACCAGAAGAAGCAAGGCTGCAGAGTGCATACATCGACGCCCCGGAGGCTTCGTCATCTCAGAGTTCCTGGGAGATCGGGTACTCGCAACAGGGTGGGTCGCAGACGAGGCATTGGCAGGGGGCTAGCCGCGGCGCGTGAGACATCCGTACTTTGGGGAGAATTCAGCAGGTGCTGTAGCAGAATTCGACAAGACGCATGCCGTTCCCGGGGAGGGGATATAGTACATGCCACGCCTGGAATCTCGGCTATCATGCTCGACGAAGCAGCAATTTGCGCAGTAGGGCAGATCAGAACTCCTGCCTCGCTCAGGTCAAATATCAGCATTTATCTGCGGCCCGGCAGCACGGCTACCAAATCAATTCAATCACATGTTCTCTCCAGCAAGTTTCGAGACTTTGTGTGATCCAGTCGCATCTTTCAGATGAAGGCGCGATGCATAGGAAGCTGGGAGTTGCTTGTAGCTCATTGATTTCTGGCTCTGGCAACTAGGCCGAAGCGGGTGACAACAAGTTTGGCGATGTCGGACCACTCGAACATGGCGCCTTGTCCTGTTCCCACATTCACATGGAGCATCAGCACCGTCTCTTCCTTTCGGCTTGCGGGAAGTGAAGTAGTCATAAGGCTCACCGATGTCACCGCAGGCCAGCTGCTTTGGTATCGGTCCATGAACTTCGTAGCCCAGCGTGGACTGGAGGATTTCGAGATGTTGTCCCGTAAGTGGATGTTCGTACATCAATGTGTTCATGGCCGGAAATATAAAGGTCGGTGTTGAGGGCGAGAGGGCGCGGAAGAAGGATGTCTACCACGAGGCAAATCAGGTTGAGCAAAGATATGAAGCAGGGGTCCCAAGCAAGTCTTGTTGAATCTCTTACCAGGAGGTTGTCGCAGATACCATTAGCGAGCTTGGCAAGGGTGTTGGCATCGCAGGGTGCCAGGAGTACGACATCGGCCCATCTACGCAGCTAAGAGATCCAAGACGTAAAAGTTGAACTCGATGAGGAAGGGAAGTAGGGAACGCTACAGGCCTGTTAACTCCTCACCTCGATGTGTAGAACAGGGTCTCCAACTTTTTTCCAACTCGACCACTCGTCGACGTCCCGCCAAATCTTGAAGCCTCCGTACGACCTTCGACCGTTGAGGTTACTGCTGTCTCCACTGCTGTCACCCTCCGAGAAAGCAGTCGATCGACCGGTTTTGTTCTCCTGAGCGAGCTCGTTCACGCTGTATGGCCGACCGGCCGGCTCATCGATTGATTCAGAAATGTGACCATAAATATCTTGAACGAAGGGCGAGATTTTGTCCTTCAGTTCGTCCGGCTGCCAGAAATGTAAGGCATGGTCGGTAGAGATGACATGAATCATCACATTCTGGTACTGTTCGAAGCGGGAATAAGGGCAAAGGTAAGAAAGGGCAGCAGAAAGGGATGGAGAATCAGCATTTGACTGAGGACTGTACAAAATCACGGTCTTCCACATCAGTCAACCGGCTATTAACATACTTGGGCTCCTTTCAGGTATGGGCCTCTATTCTCTCGCAAAATCATATGAACTTCACTCACACTCAGAAGCTTTTCGACGATGAGAGGGATCTTGACGGAAGCCACGCTGCCCGAGCATGCGAGGACTACGTGCAGAGGTCGTTCAGCTGTGGGTGGGTTTGACAGACCTCCGTACGGCGAGCGTAGGGAGGTCGGTAGCTGTGACGGGAAGTTCAAGCCGGACATGGCATGCGTTCGCAGAGCACCTTCTTGTGTACGTTTCTTCTCTGCAGCAAGAAGGAGGAAGAGGCAAGGTTGCACGAACGACGGAGAGATGCCGGCCGCAACTTTCCGGACGCAAAATCAAGGGGAAAACCTTAAGGGGACAGAGTCACTTAAGTTACGTAAGCCGGGGGAAGCGAGCTCATCTCTGCGCGATGACGACGCTGACGACAAGTGCGGAGACCAGGCGGCGAGATTCTCGACTCATTCCGACGCTCCATCCATTCACTTTGTTGCTGGATCCGGGCATCATCATCATCATTGCTCTTAACGACCACGACATCAGCAGACCAGGACGCAACAGGCTTCCCCCCTCTCAACGATCTCGCCCTCACATACCCACCACAGCAGTTCACAAATCCTTCCCGGCTCTCTCCCTGCGCGTCGCGAAGCAAAACCAGCAAGGACCAGATACCAACATTTCTTCAACCCAAACCAACAACCCCTAACCCGCAATAATGGCAAACTCAAGCAAGCCTGAGGTACCGGAGACCTCTGACGCTGTCTCCAACCGCAGCGCAAAGACCGGCCGCACAGGCAAGACAGCCGGCGCCGCTTCAACGACCGAGTCCATTCCCGCTCACAAGACTGCCTTCCAGGAGTTCCACGCCCAACTCGGTGTCCGACTGCTCAAGGGATCCATCGGACCTGTCCAAGACGTCCCTATGATGCTTAAGACTGGATACCGACACGTCTACGTCAGCCGCACATTTGCGCTTACCCATGGTTTCATCCCTAAGGACACTACCCCTGGATCCTACGGCTTCAACGGCATCACCAACCTTGGCAAGTGGCCGATTCAGGTCGGAAGCAAGGCTGTCTCCCTCACCGTCATGTTGGCGGAGGACACCTACTTCCCTGTCACCCTTGGACGGTCATTTATGGAGAAGCGCGGTGTGCGAACGGGTAAGTGCGATGACGTGTTCAGGCTGCGGACCATACGTTTGATTTGCAAACGCTCACATCGTCTTTCATGTGCTGCCACTTACTGCTCACTTCGCGACTATAGATCCCATCGTGAGTATCTCAAAAGGCGAATCATAGTCCCTCGATATTGTAGTGCAAGACAGCTGACCGAGTCACCCTTACAGGATATGACCTCCGTCACCTTCATGGACAACGGCGAGCGAGCAGACGTCGAGGTGAGTGCGGTTCTCCGGCTCAAACCTGACATTCGTGTATTGACTCGCTTTATTCTGGCTTCGTCTTTCCTTCAGGTTGTTGTCGTCCGTGACGAGAAGGGCGAGCCTGTCAACATCAGCTGAACAATATCAACCCTGTCCTCCCATTGCGCCCGTGTTTCTTTAGTACATAAGATATGACCAATTTCGCTGCCATCTTGCACCTTTTCAATCCTGGTCTTCAGATCCGGTAATTTCGTTCGCTTTCTGTTACTGTCGCTGTGGACTGTGGACATGTGAATTGTGAACGTGCCCTAGCATTGTTACTAAGGACTGCCTCCGCCGTTTGAGCGTCCCCGAGCCAGTCCAGCTTACGCGGCTTAGATTGAGAGGGATAGAGAGTGCTGGTCGCGATATCGACTGCTGTAGATGTGTTTACGAGTACGTACTCACAGCGTCCAGATTCATAAGGTCAAGCCTCAGAGGCAGCGCTCAGCGCCCAGCTATATACTCCTCAGAATCATGATGCATGATTCTGGAAGGGTTTCCGTCGCTGTCCAACGACCAACATCAGTGCTCTACACTTCTCGTACATGGTGTTTCGGCAACAGAGAGTGAGACGGCGTCATGGGCAACGTACATAGCGGTGAAGTATAGGGTTGAGGCCCTAACGCCGGGGTGAGGCGGTCTTGAGCGGTAAAGCCGAGGCAGGGACAGTCAAAGTCAACTCCAACAGTCCAATAAACCTGAGCCTGAGCCTGAGCCTGAGGCAGAGCAAAGGGCAAAGGTGTTGACCATTATTGACTGTCGAGACCATCGATAATTATTGATTTAAGATCAGAGTCAGAATCCAATGATCGACAAACAGATCAATTTTGTGCTCTCAGGCTAGCGACTAGGTAAGAGCTTAGTGCTTAGCGGCGGTAACATGTACGAATTCTAACCCATGAATGTATTATTCCACTGCCATCATCTTGCATCGAGCAGCACCGCCAAAGCGAAGGCAGAGCAAGCAGGAAGATTCCCCCGCTTAAGCATATGATAAACTACTAATATGTAGCTGGTAGTTTGGCGAGATACGCATCAGAGACTGCCAGAGTGCCAGACAATGTTGCCGCTGAACGCTGAAGCCTGAAGATGGCCTGAATCTAGATACTCCCAAAAGTCGAGCAAAATGGTCAGTGCGTTTCCTGGTGTACACTACAGAATCCAGTTGGCGGAATGCGAAAGAACGACTCGTTACTTGAGCCTAAAGGCTTAGTCTAAGGACTAAGGCATATGGCATATTATGGCATATTCAAGACCAGAGTTTCAGATTTCGGGTCTTCGTGATGAAAAACCAGGCAAATGAGGCGATGCTGGGGGGAATCGAAACCAGGAAGTGGTACGCAAAGGAGTACCCTTGGCCTGGTTCAGCTACTTACCGTAGTCTTCCCCGAATTCAACGATCGCGACCATCCCGCATCACTGTTACTCGCAGTATACAGATCGCTCAGAACTAGAGGCCCGGCCCAGCGGAGCAGCGAGCAGTGCGCCGTGTGTGAATACCGAAGTAATGGTGCGCCGTGGTGTCTGGTGAGCTAGAGACGTTGGGTGGGGGACTGGGACTGACTGCTGACTGGTGTGTGCACTGTTTACTGCGCAAGATTTGTAACTGTGCTTAAAGAGTAGGGACTGCATAGATGCACACAGCACGTTAGTCCATTATTCCGGGTACTGGGTTACTGGGTACTGGGCTTCTGCTGTCCGTACCGTATGCAGCCACTCAACTACTATGTTACCCGACCATTTTCCTTGTCTATAATTTTCGGCTTCGATATTCGATCTTTGCTCCAGTAGCCTTGCTCCGTGCGGTACGCGCGGTACACCACTACATACCTGTCGATCAAAGGCGCAACTACCGACGGCACTGCTCTACTACCTACAAGGACGACACAGCACTCGGATCTCGATACCATCGCTGATCCGCCTGATGCACGGCGTACTCGGCACCACTCCAACTACGACAGTTGCTGACCACTGTCTGCTGCTCCTGCAGACCCACAAGTCGACGAGTATGTCCGTAGAAGTGGGCGGTGAACTAGCGTCTGTGCCCAGCTGAGTACATAGTAAGTAGTAGTCAGACTGCAGAGCGCATATGCAGGTCGTCGATGTGACGATGAGAGCGGCGGAAGCAGTGTCTCAGGCCTCGGGAAGAAATACAAACACAAAGAATCTCGAATCTCCCAAAACATCCAAAAGACAAAGGCAGTTTCGGATCTCACTTGCTGCTCTGCCCTGTTCTCGACCTCCATCCCTTCTTCATTCGACGTACGTGCTCGGTTCGAATCAGCTTCGAGGGCCTTGGTTTCTGTTGGATCGCCGCAATTTCTCCTGGCCTCATTCCCATTTATACTGTTCGCTCATTTCATTGCCGCAAGGCAATTGTCGTCCCCCCTTTCATCAACGAAACGACGAACTTCGGTCCCTTCCAGCTTCGCCCTCGGTTGACCATTCCATTCGAGCAGAAAACACGTAGCGGACGAAGGAAATGGAGCGGAGAACGCGGCCGGCGCGGTCAACTCGAGCTCTGCCAGAACGCAAAACCAGATCCTCTAGTCGAAGGGTATCGGGAAGAGAAGTCGAGCATTTGCAAAGCCCCGAAGCAAGTACATCAGCACCCTCAGCTCCGCCACCGAGAGCTTTGATGGATCTCCAGCTTCAAGGGGTACAGGACGAGCGGTGAGTTTTTTTTCCTTGTGAGGAAGTTAGGGTCGCTATCTGTGCAATCCTGACGTTCGAGGCTAAAATCACCTCTCTTTGGACTTGACCATCCTTATCTCAGCACGTATGAATTGGTCGTAGTCAGCCAGCCAAAGATTGGTTGTGCGTTCGAGGACCAGCCGCTTTCCAGAATTCCGATCTCTCCGCCACTGATAGCCAGGCTTAGAATATTCGATCGTGACGGAGTAGAGATCACGGCGTGAGCAAAAGTTCTTGCGTTCGGTTCAGCACCAGGTTCGCGAAAACTCACTTTTCCATCTGACCCTAACGTCTTTGCAGCGGGGACGATCTCCCCTTCTTTACATGTCAGGTCTCTCTGTTGACCGAAGACGGCAGGAGCGCTGATCTCGTCCGATCAATACCAAGGCTCACTGAGCCCGAGGCTCCCGTCGCATCAGGCTCTACAAGACGGCGTGCGACAGGCCGCAAAGCATCATCGCCAAGAAAGGCCTCAGGAAGCTCGAGAGTCGTATCTCAATCTGCAAGCACAAGTACAAGCACTAGCACTACTGTAAATCTCAGCGGGGCCAGCTCGGAACTCGGCCTCCCAACCTCTCTATCGATACCAACAAGAATGCTCGCAGGAGATCGACCAGCGCACGCTGATATCTACTTTGACGAGAACAATCAAAGGCGACTTCTGTTCATCTTCCCGGAAGTCAGTGTTCGACATGTTGGCAAGTTCCGCTTCCAGCTAAATCTGACCCGTTTACCCAGGTGAGTGGAATGCGGAAAGTGTGTCGCAAGGAAAGCACTGTCACTCAAAAGCTTCAATTGTCTTGCCGCTCACTCGTATCTCTTTCACTTGCCCAGCTCGAGCTCCTCTATACCAATTCCCTCCTTTGCGCTCGCCTCGATTGTGTCCGAAGTGTTCACGGTTGTCGAGCGAAGCGAATTTAACATAACTGGTACGTCCGTTTCCACTTGTTCATACCGGTGCTTTGCTCAACAGCATACTTCTTCTGATCCCTACTACAGCGGCCGAGGGGATCGTAAGCGCCCTTGCCGCACAAGGATATAACTTTCCGATGCTCAACAGCAGCTCGTTAATCGAATAATGAACGGGACATACCCCCGACGCTCAGCGGCATCTCCGACGGTCCTGGGGCGGGACCTCAGGGCCAGTCCATCGCTCCGATCGTAAGCGTCTGCCCGACTCTATCTTCGTCAATCCTTGCAATTCCTGCCACCATCCTTTACTTTCCTGGCCTCAAGCCTCCTCTCTTCGACTGCGCTTTTCTTTGCCTTCCTTCCCGAACTATCGTCACCGCAATCGCTCGCATCCGTCGCATCGACCGGCTGCACTGCATCTTACCTTTACCTAAAACTCGCCCGGCCAGCCTCCAACGCACTACGTTGTTGAGCGCTGGAGTCCCCAGCTTATTCCCCAACTTGCCCTCTTCGTATATCCAAGTGATCTTCTTCGTAATCTTCTTGCACCATCTTCCTTCGGTGCCTTGTTGTTTCTTTGGACCTTCCTTTGCAAGCATCCCCTTGTCTGTTTGCGTTTTTTTTGTTTGTTAGCCTTGCTCTATATCCCACAACTTATATTCTTCCCCCGTTCATCTTATACCTGCCTGTACCGTGGTGTTCCCTGCCTTCCTCTGCTTGAATACTTCTAGCTGTGGAACACGATAACGAGTGTGGAAGGCGCTGCGCTAGCCGACATTGAGGTATCGTTCATACGAGTGGACTAGGAGGGGGCTTGTATTCGGGCGCTGGCTTCTGGCCAGATCCGAATGAAGATGCTGATGAATTATGTGGGGATGAGTGAGCAGGGAGCCGAACGTTTGTCTTGTTCTAGCAAAGCAGCAGAAGATGGAATGCGGTGGTAGAGGACCATTGGCATCGTCATAAGAGGCATGCAGCTGCTTAACCACCGGTGCCGAGCGTAGCAACTGAGCATCCGAGTGTGCAGCACGAGCTACGACACGTCCATAGACGGTCCTTTGGGACAGTGATTGAGAAAGTGCGCGAAAGCAAGGCAGATATCGAGAGAGCAGAGGCCGAGAAAAACAAGAGTCGTCCAACAATGTGTGCAAGGGGGGCAGTAAAGGAGCATGGGGGCAGGGGAGCAAGAGTGAGAGCAGGGTATTCCGAAGGCGAAAACGTTCGCGGGCGCGATGGATGACTCGGCATTTGCTTCCGAGGAACCGAAGGAGCGCAAGGTGATGTAGATCATGGATGAACAGGAATGGGAAAGGGAAGTCGGTGTTGACGGGATGGCGTGGGAGCAATTGCGAGGTTGGCCCCTGCTGCTGACGGATGATTGGTCACAAGCGAGTAGCAGCGATCGAGACTGTAGACGTGCGGAGGGCTCGCGCCAGATCGTCGTCGAGATGCCGAGTAAGGTTTCCTTGTCAAACGAGTGCATGGGAAAGTCCATTAGCGCAATGTTGTGGAAAGAATTAGGAATGTTGGGTATGTTTTGGGGCGGCGGTTTGCGAAGCGCTGGAGTGAGGCAGCTGATGAGCTGATGCTGCTGAGTGGTCCGGACTTGATACGCAGGTAGAACCATTTTGGTGCTGCTGCATCGAAAGGGAACAACGAAGATTCAGTATCAGGCATGTACGCCGCAGATAAACTGCTCTCTGAAAGTATGGATCACGATGCACTAACGCTTTTGCAAGACACCACAGGCGGTTACACATCAAGTGAAGCAACGTGCTCCTGAGGGGTATTTGGGCAAATACGAACAGCGAGCGGGGCGCCAGGAATGACTTCGGGGGTATCGGACGTCAATTTTTGATGTAGACGCTCTTGACATGATGACCTGGTGCTGCTCGAGGGATTGATCTGGGCGTTATAGCACCAAGATCGGGTCACGGCTGGGGGATGCTGCTCGTTGGTGTGTAGCTATTGTGCGGACGAGCCGCTATTGTGCGGACGAGCCGCGATTGCGCAGATGTACTTTGACTCCCCGCTCAGCGAGCCGTCGAGTAAGTTCGCTCGACTGACGGACGCCTGGGAATCTTCGGGGCTGCTCGACGTGACCATGTGATTATCGACGCCAGCAACGCAGAACGGTGCAAATGAACGTAGGTCGTCAGAGTCGGGAGATGGTAACGATCAGAACACGAGCGGATGCAGCGTGGAAAAGAAGGAGGATGTTTGAGAATGTATGATTATAAGCCAACTTTCTTTGGTTCACACCTCAACAGCCCCTACAAAGATAGCTGGCTTCGGCTGGCTTCGTGATACTTACAGCGTAGACCTCGAATTCCTGTGACGATTCTCTCGTGAGAGATGTGCCAGCCGTACTAGAGATTGCAAGACGTATGTCAGAGTCGCCCATCGCTTCTTCCTTCACCAGTTCTCTGATTCTTACCTGATGAGCGAGAAGAGGAGATGGAACCGACCAGCAAGTCGAACGCTCAAGTCTGGAACTGAAGAAACCGAGTCGCACGCCGACGTCAGCCGCCGTTACGATTCAAAAAGTACTGTATTAGTAGCTCACATGCAAAGTATGTTGTCTTGTCTTCAGAGACGTATGTTCCGTCTGTGAATGACGAAATGGTGGTCGAAGTAGTGTCAGAGTCCAGTCTTCTTTGCATCCAAGAAGCGGCCGGCACAGACTCACTTTGCACCTGAACACCTTCCATCACTCGAACTGGAGTGTCGTTGGCGGGATTGATGACCAGAGCCCGGTCAGTGCCA
This sequence comes from Tilletia walkeri, assembly GCA_009428295.1. NCBI lineage: Eukaryota > Fungi > Basidiomycota > Exobasidiomycetes > Tilletiales > Tilletiaceae > Tilletia > Tilletia walkeri. The sequence goes on from RDSH01000134.1 coordinate 49,510, forward strand.
TCGGTAGCCTGAAGGATGACTTGGACCAACAAGTGCGGAGCCATCATAGCCCTGCGGTGCGCCAAAGGGGGAGCGAGAAAAAAGGAAAAAACGTTGTAGTATCAGCAGCGTTAACCTCGTGCGAATGCTGCAGTATTTCAATCCTGATCCTATCACCGGTAGCACCTTCGCCAGCAAGATACCCCACTCACTGGACATCAAGGTCGCCATTACGGTCGAAAATCTGCAAGGACACGATGGGTGTGGGGTCTATCATTCTCCTGTCCCGGGTGGTGCTGTGTGGGGTCCGAGCATGGAGTGGAAACAGGAAAGTCACAACGGAACGTTCAGTCGAGAATGCGATAAGCGAATATGATCGTTCTGAAGCACTCACAATCCACAAAGACGCCCATGAGCAGGTTGTTCTGCGACCCTGAGTGCATAGCGCCTGGAAAGGGTTATGATCAGCACCAAAGTGGACGATAGGTACATGCTGCGAATGCGTCATGCTCACCTCGGTTCACCCCTTGAGTCCAGAAACATGCTGGAAAGAGACGGCGGAGGAGCCTCTTCTGCCTCCTCTAAGGAGAGACCTGCGGTCATGGTCTTGACCAAGCCGCTTGCTGCGATTCGGTAATCGTCCCGAACCTGTGAGGTTGAAGGATCCTGGTCCTCTGACGTTGGCGAGAAAGAGCTGTGGTGAGGAGGCGGCGGATCCTGGCCACTACTGGAGGACAATCGCACTTGTTCCAGGGCAGACGGAGATGTCGTAGCATGCTCATGTCGACGCTCGTAGGTTTGTCTGAAGCTCTGACGGGGATTTGACGTTTCCAGTGAGCTTATAGGTGCTAATGTGGGTCCAGGGTTTGGTATCGTAGGACCTGTCGCTGGTCTGGGAGCGTTGATGCGAGAGCTCTGCGGCGACGGGAAGGGAAAAGTTGGAGAGCTCATGGTTTGCGAGTAGCTTTGGCTTGCCTGTGTCCAGGTGTTCGATCGCAGCTTCCAGCCTTGCGCATGGCGGTTCTGGCCCGAACCTGGAAGGCGCGTATCGACGTTCTGTGCCTGATCAACATTGAGGCGTATTCCTTCCGCACTTCGTGATGGACGTCCATACCTCATCGTGAAGCTGAACGTACTTGGGCTGCTAGGTATCGGGGCCTGTAGACTACGATCACGAAGAGCTTGGTCGCCAGCACCAGGCCCAGGACTGTTGGAAGCTGGAACGGTCTTGGGAGGAGACGAAGGTTCCTGTCGCGAGAAGTCCCAGCGAGAGGAGAGTGGATCTTCGGACGGACCTTGACGAGGCTCAGACATGGCCGGACTCGGTTCATGGAGCGACAGCGACTTCGATCCACTTCATGTGTACCGTTGCTTCGGGGTCCTGGAGGTTCTGGAGTAGGAGGTGATCGTTGCTGATCGAAAGATACCAGCTTATCTCGTGGACAAAGCGAAGGAAAGGTATGGGGAGCAGGAGCACCCAGCAAGCAGTCACACTGCGAAACGGAGCCAGAGTCGTGGCAGACCTGATGCCGATGTTAGAAAGTCGGTTCCGTCATGCAAAGCTCTGGAAGCTTCATGGGAAAAAAGGAAGAAGATTGTGGCTCGTGAACGATGCTGTAGCGATGATAGCGTCCTTCGGTGGGACCCAGGGAAGTGGAATCAGGAATAAAGACGTCAAATAAGGCTGAAAGACTCAAAGGGAAAAAGCGAGAGATCACAAAGAGGGACGGGTAGAAAGTCTGTTGATTAAGAAAGGGAAGAATTCTCGGTGATAATGGGGTCTGGGGAGATGACGGGGAAAGGGGAAAGTGGTCGGTCGTCAGTAGTCGGCTGTTGGTCGTCACATAGTCACTAAGCAGTAAGCACTAAGCACTAACTCAGGCGTCAGGCAAAATATTACGTCTGATTATTATTGTTGTTATTTGACCCGCATCGTCTCGAATCCCATCGCTACGCTACAGACGTGGCTGAGTACATGCATACATACGAGTACATGGCAGCAGGCGCACGGATAAAAACGATGAAGGCGTAGCGACATCGTGCATCTACATCATGATGACCACATGACTAGTGACTACCACACATGTAGTAGTGCCTGGTGAGTGGTCGGTGCGCGTCGGGCGGTGAGCGATGAGCGGCAAGAGCAGTACATGTCTGGTTGGTGTGAGGCGTGAGCGCGTGAGGATAATGGCGTATGACAACAATGACACAGATCACACGGCGCCGGGCTGCGGGCTGTGAATGGTGAATAGTAGTGAATAATGGTGAACTGTAAACAAGAGAAAAACATGTACCTACACTAAGTAGTACTACATACCACACTGGCAGTTCTTGTGCGCCTGCTTGCACCTTGCAGCATGTTACATCCTCAAAGATGGTTTAATATATAATACGTCCCTTCCTCGGCAAGGGCTTGCGATTGTTTACTATATACAACAACATGCACCATATATACATGAGTCGTCCATCGTCGGTCGTCCTACATATTCTTTTTCACTCAAGTATGGGCAAAGGGACAAAGTGCTCCGTAAGAGCGGGGAAGTAGATACGTAGTTAGACTGACAGGAGTCAGTATATAAGCCAGTTTTCAGTATTATTCACATTATTCCCACATTCAGTACGCATGTTATTGCATTCACATACTCACCTTAACATATATTGGTCAGCATAGGATATAGGACGTTCTCAGAGAAGTAGGACATATAGCATATTCGTAAATACGTTCTGACTTCTATCATACAATCAGTAACCAGTAGTATAGCCTCAGATGCATGACCGCACGACCGATGACCAGAACAGTGGAAGACGCTGAAGCCTGAAGCGCCTGAAGCCTGAAGCCGTGGAGCGGACGTGGAACTCTTGGCCGTAGTGGTGAAAGGGTAGAATGATTGTGGTATGTAGGTGGAATGAATAAGGAATAATAAGAAAGATATACAACTGGCAATCAAAGAAAGGCGGGGGACAAAGGCAATGTGCATGAGGCATGAGGCATGAGGCGCATCAGGCATAGGAAAGTATGCATCCTTCCAACCCATGTACCGGGTGACGCTACCTCAAATCCTCAAAGCCTCAAAGATCTCAAATCTCAAATCTCGATACATATGTACTCAATAATAACAATGCGAATGTTCTTTGGTCCTTCTTGAGGCTTGAGGCTTGAGGCTGGATGCTTGTGATTAGTCGGCCATTGGGTACATGTTCAGTATTCAGAGCTCTCGTGCAGTGCATAAGTCGTCAAGCGTTATCCGTTAAGCTCGAAGCTTTTCGGAGGGCCAGTGTCACTGTTACGTTGGTGCATCTGACGGGCGACGCTTACAAAAAGCTGTCACTCGGAGCTGTCCTCGGAACGTTCATGTTCATGCCGGGTTAGCGGTCAGCACTCAGAGCTCAGAAAGCAGAACTCAGTATGTACTCAGTAACTCAGTACTCAGCGCTCAACGCAGGCCGGTTGGATCACAGCAAGTGTGTGGTCGCAGGCAGAGGCTGTAGAATAGAGCCTCCAAACGATGATTTAGGCGCCAATTATACAGGTACGATTATTGCATGAGGCCTTATGCAGGGCCGCAGGGGATTCTGCGATTCTGTTCCCAAGAGAACTTAGTAGGGAAGTTCGGTGGGAAAAAGAAGGACGGAGATCGTATGCCGTAATAAGCAGATAGATACTAGTTATACACTAACAGAGAGATAGGCGCTAAGCTATCGAGCATCGAGTGCTCTATCTGCTACGCCCATTATTGCATGAACGCCTGCTCACGCCTCACGCCTGCCTGAGCGCTTAATAGCTTAGATCTGAAAATTTAAGATGTGTAGATATGTAGACTTAAAGCCGCCGCTGTTCACTACGAAGTCGGTCTCTGTTGAGAACAACTTAAAGCAGCCCGCGCGTCGGTCGTCGGTACGGATAGTGTATAGTAATGTAGAGGAAGTACATCATTATAGACTAACATCTAAGCACCTAACATGATATGAAATGTGAAATGTGAAATGATATGAGTACGTCCTATATATATTGTTTGCGTTTGCAGTCGCCGTTTAGAAAGTCTTTTTCCCAGGCTACCGTCCTTATGTAATCTCTCAGCCGAAAGATGAAAACCTGTTTATGTAAGGTTTATTCACTATATTATATTATTCACACTCAATAATACTCAAAGTCTGACATTCTGACATCTGACAGTAGTAAACATCTACACTACTAAGCAGTAAGTAGTACGTAGTAGGACAAGTACCACTACGGTACTGTTCATACGTAGGATTCGACACACACTCCAGCACGATTTTGTCCGAAAGCCGACGGCAGGGGACCGATGACCAGCCGGTCGTACATACATACAACGCCAGCATACAGCGACGAAAAGTCCGGCCGGTGAGTAGTAGGCCCACAAGGTCCGGCGAGGATCTGATGCCTGATGGTGGATGCGCTCCTGCTGTCAAAAGCACGAAGTACTGATGTATTGTATCGATTGCACTGCCAAAGTGCCAGAGCACCGTCTACATTGGCGTTTAGCGCTCCACTCTTACAACTACTGGGTCCCGTGCAAACCACAAAAGATACCCAGCCTCCACTCTCCAGGATGGCCAAGAGTAATCACAAGGCGGCCACCCAACGACAGCAACGTTATAAACGTGGTTTTAGGTGACTGCTAGAGCATCGAGCAACCGCACTTCCGCACTGAGTGCTGAGTACTGAGTACTGAGAACTAGGCGCCCTCGGCCCTCAGGCCGTAGGCGAATACATACGTACAGGCCACAGATCTCAGAAGTCCAAGTGAACATCAAACAGTACTACTACATAGTAGATATTAGAGTCTGAAATCTGTCTATCTGCAGTCAGACAAGTAATGCAGAAGTGGCCCAAGACGATCGACGCAACGATCAATAAGCGGGAGGCGGAATATGTAGACGAGAGATCATGATGAAAATACATCATGCCATCATGTCGCTGCTCGATGGCGGACGTATGATGGGGGGCGGTGAGCGGTGAGCGGTGAATGCGAGACGCAGGAATCAGTGATCAGGACGATGCTGTAGCAGCCCGCCTGCCGCCTCGTTCTCGCCTATCATTAATCATTATTAATGATTACTTTCCAGCTTCCATATATATTCCACAGCCGCATGTCCTTGCAGCGACCCCGACGATCCGACCGCCGACCGTGCAGAAGGGCGCCCCTACTTGGCAAGTGGACAGTATGAGGCATGAGCGGAAAAATACGTGGTGCGGGATTCGAAAAGTACTACTACTATATAATATTGTCGTTGTAGTATGTGTGTTATTACGTTATTACATAACAGTGGTTTAACTATCAGATACTTAATACATAATATACTTAATATTTGATACTCAAGTCTTAAGCCTTAAGCCGCCTGCTTAAGCGCTAATGCTTAAGCGCTTTCACGTTTATTGTTACATAGATTTCACACCATGGCCTGGTTCGCCATGCTCTGGGAAAACCGCACAAGGTCGTCGCAAGCTCGCACCTCAAAACATTAATATTGCAGGCCGCAGCGCGCAGGTTCGAATTGTGGTGGAGGCGGAGAGAGCGAGGGCGGCTAGCGGCGGCGAAGCATAGAGATCTCCAGACTTATTATTCGCCCTGGAGCATGGAGCGCTGTATAGGCGCCAGCTGCCAGCATCGTGATAATTAGGTGGATAGATGAATGTACGCGAATTCTTTTTGTGAGCTCCCGCTCAGAAGGAAATGAACGTTCGACAACCCAGTAGGTGATCTCAGGCACTGCAAAGTATACCTATTACGTAACCCATATTAGTTGGGAGTGCTGGTGTGACGGACAACTTCCGTCACAGCTTAAACACGTGAGGCTCTTCGTCCGTCACCGCCGCTCTGGTGCTGGTTATGCGCTTCAGCCAGGCTCCAAGGCCCTTCATATGCATGCTGCAAACCATTCACCGTCGGCCACCTGCCTCTAGCATCAAATCATTGTTATTCTCATGGACCTGCTGCTGCATAACAATGTTACCACACGCGACCACCTGCATTATTATTATCTGGGCATGTCCAGGTTTGAAGTCTCGACTGATGGCCTCCCAGCGTAGCGGTCAGCGGGGAGAATCAAATTCAGTCCAAGTTTTGTGCTGTAACTCCGCCAGCGATCGCGATGAACGATGGGCGATGGGCGATGGGGCGATGAGGAGCAGGCTTCAGCGCTTCAACATCAAACTTGAAGCTTGAAGGCTTTGCAGGCCGATTTTGATTGCATGGGAAGTGCGAGGTAGTGCTAGGGGAGATCAAACGTACTGTAAGCGGCCCGTCAGATCCACGACTCCGTGGCCGCGGGCCTGGCGGCGTTCCATTCGCGAGTGATCAACTTGCTCAAACTGCTCAGAGCTCGCCGTCAGCCATCTTTGCTGAAGTAGCACTCTTGCTGCCGACCGAAGCAGCAGCAGCAGCAGCAGTACCATCACCACCACCAACACTAGGATCGATGACCTCCTCCTGATCGCTCTTCAGCACCTCTGTTGTCCCCTCAGCATGCGTCTGCGACGGCTCAGCAGCGCCGTCCGGATGACGGCCGCCGGACCCCTCGCTGAGATTGGGACTGGGCACTCGACTTGATCCAAATTCGGCCGCGCCTTGGCTGCTGCTGGTCGACCATCGACGTTCTGCACTCGGTAATGATTGGAACAGGCCAAGCGCATCTGAGGACGGAGAGGGTGGATTCGGTCGACTCCATCCAGCGGCGGCATCAACACCAGCTCCGCTCAGCAGCCAGTCGCCCTGGAAGTCCATGGTGGTGTCGACGTTCTCGTTGTTGGGGCCCACGGCGTCCACCTGAGTCCCTGCGTCCGTCGTTGACACCTCGGCAATCGTCACTCCATCGCCGCTTGCTGGTGCGGAGCCCTGCTCTTGCTCGACAGGTTGGAGAGCTGCTTGGATCTTCTCCTGGCTTTTACCTCCGATGGATCGAGTTGTCCGCCGTCGGTAGAAGAGGACATAGGCGGCAGATGTCTGTTCGTTGACATGTGGTCGTACAGAAGGCGGTGTCGTCAAATAGGACAGTCATTGGCAATCAACAGCATTCAACCGAAGCGGTCAGGGTGTGCGCAGAGAATTTCAACAGGGGTAGCAAGAGTTGGTGAGTTTACGATTTTTAAAGGCGCAGCTGCTGGGAAGAGAGCTATGCTACGAATCACTCACCTGAACAGCGGATGCCTCGACTTGCCGAACGGAGGAGTCGTCGAAGTAGTACCACTTGCCGTCCATGGGATTCTGAGCATAGGCGGTGTAATGGCCACCACCGAGACCGCCATAATGGTTGTCAACAGCGTAGAGGTCGTAGATCGGATCTTCGTCCCTGTCATCAGCAGCAGCAGCGCCGTCTACGCTCATGGCAGCCTCGTCCCTGATCTTCGCCTTCGCCTTGCGACTCTCAACCCGTTCAGATAGATTGAGGCCCTCCAGCGGGAAGTTGACAAAGTCTTCCAGCTTGTCGCGCGCAGAACGTCCGCCGCTGAAGCGCTTGAGATGGACGACAAGGATGTCGGGCACCTCCCAGAGGTCAAACTTCTTTGTCGCCTGACGGAACTCCTTGCAGCGCGGGCAGTACCAAGGATCATCCTCGCCAAGCTGCTCCTCCTTCGTAAACTCATCCATGCAGTTGTCGATCGACAATTCAGTCTTGCGCCGAGTCGTTGCAGCTGCTCGGAGCGTCTGGATCTCCGGGTCCTCGAAGCTGTCTGATGGGCCCCAATCGGCCGTACCGCTGCCGGCCCTGCCGAAGAAGTGCGTCTTCGCTGTTTGATCCCACAAGCAGACCAGACCACCACCGGTGTAGACGAGCGGCCATCGCTTTTCGACACGCTGCTTTCCTTCAGCAACTGTGCTGCCGGCGGTCTGTGCGGGTGTAATTTCCATCTGATCAGCTCCGGCAACTGCATCCTTCTCATCGCCAGCTGCTGGCGCTGCTACTGTTGACGACTGAGCAGCAGCTGCAAGTCTCGTAGAACGTTGTGATAGCTCTTCCGAGCATGACTCCCAATCTTCACCACCTTTGGGGAAATCCTCCGTCGGCAGCCGTGCCGTGAAGCGAAGCTTGAACAGCAGGCGCTTGTTGTCAGCCGGGGTCGCAGCGGCCTCTTGAACGATGGCACTCCCGTCCTGCTCGTGAATGGGCTCTTCAGAGACTAGTTGTACGTCCGCATCGACAGCAGTAGCAGGACCGCCTTCTCCTTGTAGCGAGTTGGCAACTGGCGTAGCATCGACAGCAGCCTCCCCAGCATCTGTCGTAGGGCCACTGTCGCCCGAAGCTGCCCCAACAGCATTCACCTCCGGCCCATCCGCCTTCAAGATCGCCTCAAGGTCCTGAGGTCGCTCCGTGAATCGAACATACTGACGGATGACAGCATCGTACATCGCATCCTCGTCTCCCACCTGTTCCGCAGGGATGGCAACCAAGAACGGAATACCAAACTTCTCTGAGCGAGATCGGCGGTAGCCAGACGAGGAACCTGCCTCCAGCTCAACTTCTGAGAAGACGACGAGTACGGCAGGCTGGCCGGCTGCGGGTGGCTCTTTCACGGACTCCTCCAGCTGTTCCGGGTGCATGGCCGTCTTGCCGTACCCGAGACTGTAGGAGGCCATCCCCACTCGCTTTGGCGGAGTAAAATCAAATGGCACCTCCCAGAAGTAGAGGCGATCGTTCGACAGGATCTCGCTGACTGAGTCGTAGTCATGCCACCATTTGTAGACGGAGCTGTTGAAGATCTCGCCGCAGATGATCTATA
>RDSH01000135.1:0-47046 GCA_009428295.1 Tilletia walkeri
TCGACGTGGCTCCCTTCCTCAACTTCGGTCTTGTCAGCAAGGCTCCCAGCAAGGTCAAGAGCAGCCCACTTCTCACTACTGCCCGCGACTTCAACTCCACCCTTGCTGAGCGGGACACAACTGGCTGCTCGACGACTCTCGTCACCCCTACCTGGTGAGTCCTCTTTCCAACTCAGGAATAGCGTGGCTGTCTTGCATCGTGTCTTTGATCATTGACGCGTAATCCTGTCACTTTCAGCCTACGCAACTTGTACCAAACCAGCGGCTACACCCCTAGCTCGACTACTGAGGGTGTGACTGTTATGGGCTACATTGGCCAGTCTGCCAGTCAAGCTGACTTGACCACGTTCCTCAACAAGGTGAGCATCTGAGACTGCTTATTCTTTTGATTTATGCATTGCTGAACTCTTTTCGGTTTCTCACGATATGATTCTAGTACCGCCCTGATGCCGCTGGTGCACAGCTGAATATTCAGACTACCGCAGGAGCGACTAACGACCAAACCAATCCCGGTGGTACGTACCTCCTTTCTTTCTGAACAGGCAAACGATCCTTCATTTGCTGAATGTCTTTGCTGATCTTTGTTTACGTTTCTTATTCAGATGAGGCCAACCTTGACGTCCAGACCGTTGTCAGCCAAACGTACCCTCTACCAACCACCTTCCTCGACTACGGTACCAGCAACACCGCTGGTGACATCTTCTCCCTGACATTCCAGTGAGTCTAAGCGTGGGTGCTCCTACTGTTACATAGACGCAATGATGACTGACAGTTACTGGCTCTGATCACCCACAGATACCTGCTCGCTCAATCCACCAATCCCGGTGTCGTCTCGATCTCTTACGGCTCTGATGAATCCGGCTTTACCTCGTCTCAGGCTCAGTCCATGTGCAACTACGCTCAGCAGCTGACAGCTCAGGGAACGACGATCGTCGTCAGCAGTGGTGATTCCGGTGTCGCTGGTCAGAAAGACCGATGCCCTCCCTTCACTCCCACCTACCCATCTGGATGCCCGTACATCCTCAGCGTGGGAGCAACACAGTCCTTCAGCCCCGAGGTCGCTGTGGACACCACTCTCGCTGGCTTCTACTCCGGATCCGGCTTCAGCAACATCTTCTCGACTCCTTCGTACCAGACCAGCGCCGTCTCTTCATACGAGAGCAACATTGCCAGCACAAAGACCTCTACAGGCAACTACTTCAACAAGCAGGGCCGAGCCTTCCCTGACGTTAGCGCACAAGGATCCAAGTACGCTATCGTGGTCAGTGGCGCGGTATACTCCGTCGGCGGTACATCGGCTTCGGCGCCGACCTTCTCTTCGGTGCTTGCCCTTCTTAATGATGCTCGCAAGGCAGCTGGGAAGGGCCGAGTCGGCTGGATCCAGCCTACGATCTACGGCAACACCGCAGGCTTGACTGACATCACTGGTGGCTCATCTCTGGGCTGCGGTCGATCCACCACGCTTGGCTTCCCAGCTACTGCGGGCTACGATCCGGCTACTGGCCTGGGTACTCCGATCTTCCCCTCTCTCCGAACCGTATTCGGTGCTTAAGGTCCAAGACATCCTTTCGAACGGCAGAAGGCCACCTCCGCTCCACTCCACTGCGTTAAGCGCACACGACCTTCGTCTCACCATAGATGACTCTCGGCCCCTTTATTCTCTTCACCGCGTTCTTTTTGGGATCGCGTAACGCCTCACACCATTAAGGATCTGTATCTCTCTGTAACTTATGTACGCTACTCTCAATAAAAATCTGATATCGCCTCTCATTCCTTTCACGAACTGTTGCTTGAGGCTTTGAAATGGACATCTCTCTCAGTACACTCCTCCGCCGCCGCCCAATCCCCGTGAGTCTCTGATTCTTCAGCCAATGGAGTAGCCAAAACCGCATCAAAGCTACGATAGCTGTTGCTTTGCAATGAAGTGAACTCTTTACTGCAATTTCCGACTGAATGCGGTTGAGCGCGTGGGAAGGGTGCTCAAGAATGACTTGTAACAACAATAGTCAATCACTTGGCTTTGCCCGTACCGGAGCGAATGAGGTCCAGGAAGTTGCTCTTGCTCAGGTTGCTCACTGCCGGGGAGGGATCAGAGGTCAGTCAAAGCGTTGAGACGCTCATTCCGATGATCGCATCATACGTCAATGACTCACAGGCTGCCTCTTTACCACCGGGCATCACAGGCTTCTTGACACTCTCAGCTCCTGGGGCAGCGCCGTCTGGTGCTGGTCCGGATTCGACGTCTTCCAGTGACGCTGTCTGCGCGGCCCGAATGGCGTTGAATAGCTTGACAACTGTATGAAGCACGTCAAAGAAAGCGTAAAGAGGGAAATATGTCAGTATATCCTTAGCGGGGAAAGAACACGAAGCCATGGATGGATACGTACCACCTCGCTGAGCCACTTTGCGCAATTTACGCTCATACGCCCTGCTTCCGCCCTCTTCCAGCCATGCCCTTTGGTCCTTATCGGTCTCATCCACAGGAACGATACCGCCCACAGCGAGCCTTTTAGATCCAATGACGTTCCCACCCATCATCTCCTTCTCCTTCTTCTTCCTTTTCGCCGCTCCGAGCTGATCCCAAGCGGCCTCGTCCACGGCGGGCAGAACGCCAGGAGGACCCCAACCACCGATGACGTCCGTAACATGCGCTCGCTCTTCGCGCATCTTGCGCTGTTGAGTAGCCAGACGGCTTGCCTTTGCATTCAGCTTTTGGGAAGTTAGCGTGCGGCGGAGATGGGGGGCGAGGGAGAGGATGGCTGAGGGACGGGAGGAGGCGAGAGCGGTACCTGTTGTGGCTGTTGTGATGGAACCTGGAGCGAGCACTGCTTGTTGCCGGCCTTTGTTCTTCTTCTTGGGTGGGCCCGCAGCGGAGACGCTGTCGTCGTCGTCAGGTTCGTCGCCGCTCTCTTGGTCGCCCGCATCGTCTGCGTCGGGCCCACCTCCTAGCAGGGACTGTAGGGTCGATCCAAAAGCGCCTGGAGATGTGGCTCTCCGCTTTCGTTCTTGGTGGTGATGAAACATGTGTTAGCCACGGTCTTCCTGACGCAGCGCTCTTGGTAGACGAGACGAGACGATAACTCACTGGCTGTTTGTGAGCTTTTGGTCACGGCCGCTTTGGCTGCCTCGATCTCCTCGTCTGTGTCTGCCTCATCGTCCTCTTCTTCTTCATCGTCCAGACCATAATCGTCTACATCCTCCTCGTCGTCGAGATCGTCATCGCCATCGTCGAATTCCTCGTCCTCGTCGTCTTCCTCTTCTTCGTCCTCGTCCTCGGCGTTAAAGATATCGACCGCCCGCTGCTTTCCCTTGCTGCCAGCGGGAGGAGCTTGTACCTTGGCTGTTGCTGGAGCAGACGCGCTTCCTCCGACAGAGAACGCGCCTTTCTTCTTGCCTGCGAATGACATTTTCCTTCGTTGATGAGTCGTGGCTGTCGCATGCAGGAAGATTGCTGCTGCTGTTGAGCGAGCTCCCAATTTTTTTGGCGGCCAAAACTGAGCCACGTGGGGATTAGAAATCGGGCCAAATAAGGCGCAGTCACGTGACTTTCAGCTGCCACGTGACTTTCCGAGGCGCGTGCTTTGTTTCATCCGGAACTTGCCGAGTGCTTACCGGCACTTTGGCGCGTCTCTCGGTCTTCTTCGCTTTGAGTGAGTGAGTGAGGTTGTGACCCACGCGCGCACCCACCCACCTCGACGACGACGACGTTCTTCATCCCTTCGCTTCTCCTCCACCCATACCCCCCCCCATCCCACCTTACCTACAGCCATGTCCCAACCCGTTCCCCCCTCCTGGAAGGACCTCGGCAAGGTCAGTACTTTCACTCGTCACCCCCGCGAGCAAAATCTCAATCGATCACTGACTTTTCTTCTTCAAATCCCCCCCAACAACAACAACAGCTCGGCAACGACTTGCTGAACAAGGACTACCCCCTCCACAGCCAGCTCGAGGTCAAGACACGCACCCCTAACAACGTCACCTTCCGCGTTCTCGGTGTCCGTGACTCCAAGTCGGGCGCCATCGCAGGGGATCTCGAGGCAAAGTTCGAGGACAAGAAGAACGGCATCGCCGTCACCCAGGCATGGACCACCGCCAACGCTCTCCGTGCCCACGTCGAGCTCGAGAACCACATTGCTAAGGGTCTCAAGCTCGAGGTCATCGGAACCCTCCTCCCCGACAAGCAGACCAAGAACGCCCTCTTCGCGTCAACCTACAAGCAGCCCGGTGTCCACACCCGTCAGCACCTTGACCTCTTCAAGGTGTGTATTGTTCTCGCTAGAGATGAACGCTCGTGCATCAACAGGGAAACGAAACTGACTTGGAGAAAAATTGCGCGCATGATTGACTGTAGGGCCCCACCTTCACTGCCGACGCTGTTCTCGGGCGAGACGGCTTCCTGGCCGGTGCTGAGGCCGCATACGACGTCAAGTCCGGCAAGGTCTCCAAGTACAACCTCGCCGCCGGTTTCTCTACCGCTGAGTACGCCGTCACTCTCCACGCTCTCGGCAACCTGTCCACCTACTCGGCATCTTACTACCACCGCGTGAACTCGGACATCGAGGTCTCTGCGCGCGCGACCCACTCTGCTGGTGCCGCTCCCGGCCAGGTCAACCTCGAGGTCGGAACCAAGACGTGAGTTTCTCGATTCGTCTGATTTCCGTTTAATCGGGAGACAAGGCGCGCACGGACGCCTGGTCGGCGCGTGCATAATGGACGAATGCTTATTGACAATCAATGACGCGTATCTTTCAAACGCACACCGCAGCTACCTCGACAACGCTGCCTTCGTCAAGGGAAAGATCAACAACGCTGGTGTTCTCTGCCTCGGCTACACCCAGGCTCTGCGGTGAGTTGTCTGCACGAATCAGCTGTGAATTCGCCCACTCACACACTGACACACGTCTCCCATTTCCTGCCTTGGCTTTGACCAGACCCGGTGTCAAGGCCTCTTTCGGTCTCGCTCTCGACACCGTCAAGCTCAACTCTGGTGTCACCGAGGGTGCACCCGCCGCACACAAGTTCGGCGCGTCGCTCACTTTCGAGGCCTAAGCGCGTTGGTTCTGTATGGGATGTCATATCCGGGGACATGTGGTTGGGCACCCAGATGAGGAAATGGTTTCCCCTTTTCTTTCTTCCGATCCTTCCTCCTCCTCTCTTTCCCTCAATCCCTCCCCTCCTCACCCTTGCTCTTTCTTCTCTTCTCTATCACTTGCTCATCAGTCCAATCCAGCAAAACAAAATGAAATCACTCGCATCTGTGATTCTCTCCCAATCGGTGCATGCTTCACCTTTGCTCGTCCCGCCATCCGAAAGTCGCTTGAAAGTGGAAGGAACGCTTTGAAATCTAACAAAGCATGACCTACTCTGGCACTCAATGCAGTCGAAACACCAGCAGATCAGTCGGGCCCAGCACCAAGTGCTGTCGGCGTATGCACACGACCGAGGACATTCGGAAGTCAATCATGAAGGTTTTTCGAAGATGCAGCCCTTGGCGTAGACAATTGGAGAGAAGGGAGGAGCAAGTAATAATTTAGTGGACAGCCGTCGAAGTCGATGCGGACTTGGTAGACGTAGCCGACTTAGATGTAGAAGCTGACTTTGTGGTAGAAGTGGAACTCGTCGAGGTGGTCGTCTTGGAGGTGGATGACGAAGTTGCCGTACTCTTCGTGGTCGTGGTGGCCTTGGTGGTGGTGGAGACGGCGGCAGTAGCACACTTCCCTTTGACACAGTTCTTAGCCAAGCACTGCGAGCTGGAGGTGCAAGTATTTCCTTGCGTTGTGCGACACTTCTTGTCGGTGTCACACGAGGCCGTAGTGGTGTCGCAATCCGCAGTTGATCGACAGCTGCCCAAGATCGGCTGGGTTGCGCAGCCCAAGTTCGATCCGCATTCTCCGCCGTAGTCGTAGCCCGGGCACGGTTGGAGGACACACTGGTTGGAGTAGCACTGGTTGTCAGACTCGCAGTACCTGAGTGCCGGTGCCAGGATGCAGACCCGATCTTTGGAAGAGCTGGAGGGATTGACGTCACAGTCGCCAGTGTAGCACTGGAAGGAGTTTGCGCATTTTGCCCCCAGTCCGAGTACGACACACTTTCCGCTGCGGCAAGCCGAGTTCATGCAGTCACCGTCCAATTTGCAGGGACCGCCAGGGACAGACTGGTAGCACACTGAATCGAGGACGGTGTGGGTAGTCTTGGGAGATTCGGGGAGCGGGCGTGAGACGGTACCGTCGAGACACTGCTCCGAGAAACACTGATTGTCAGTCTTGCAGGGTTGTCCAACTCCGAGTGATCCATTGGATGGCGGTGAGTGGCAAATCCCATTTGAGCCGCAAACGTTGATGCAGTGTTGATTGTACAGGCATCGATCGCCATCCACACCGAGGCTGCACTTGTCATTCTTGCAGATGCCAACGCTGCAATCGACATAGTTCCGGCACTTGCCTTCACCAGTCTTGAAGTAGTCACAGCGCTTGTATTCGGGAAGGTCGCCGAGGTATGGAAGCTCGACGTCGTACTGGTCCGTGACGGCGAGGTTCGCAACACAGCGTTTGCTTCGGCATTGCGAGTCGTTGACGCAAGTATCTTGAGGGTAAAGGGTGTTGGTACCAGGGGTATGACACTTGCCTGTTGGACTGCAGACCGAAGCGCCAGTACACTGTGTCTCCGCAACGCAAGCGTCTCCGTCCTTGCTTGCGACGCAGAGACCCTGTCGGCAAAATCCTTTGGAGCAGTCGCCATTGTTCGAGCACTTGCTACCTAGCGGGAGCCGGGCGCAGTGCAAGCCACTGGGAGAGCCGTCGCAGAGAGTGTCCTTGCCATTCGCGTCGGCACAAGTCTCAACGTTCTTGCATTGACCGCCAATGCACTCGGAGCCAAGGTCGCAAGCGGAATTAGGTGCTTGAAGCGCTCGTCGACAGATCTTGTCGATGCAGTGTCCCGTCGAACACTGGTCATCCGCTGTGCATCCGAAGGACGGACTGACCTTGCACTTGCCCGAGTCGCACATCTTGTTCTGCTGATTGACATCTGCGCAGTCGTATACAACTTCGCAAGGACCATTGATGGGAGAATACGCGCAGTAGCCGCCCGTGCAGTTGCGGCTAATACAGTTGTTGTTCTCTCGGCAGACTCCGTCAGGCGACTGTCGGTGGCACGTCTGGGTGTTGGTGTTCTCCGAGAAGGCGCAGTTTCCCGAGTAGCATTCACTGCTGGAAGTACATGCTGCTCCTACATACTTTCCACCTTGGCGAGCCCACAAGGATGGAGTGTCATCAAAGGAATTGAACGGGCTGGCGAGGACGAAGCTAATCGTGCACAGGGACAGGAGGGCGATGGCCAAAGTCGACCGCTGTGATCTGAGGAGAGTGAACATCCCGGTTGAGCCAGGGGCGCCTTCCTATGGGAGGGGTATGAGGGAGGGGGATAGGAAAGGAGGAGAATGGGGAGAAAGGGGATTCCTGTGAAGGAGAAGAAGCTGTTCACTTTTATCGATCTTCGCCCAGACGCTAAAGATATTCAGATGCCAGATAGATGTCAGATGTCAGATGTGTGGATGTCTCTGTCAGTAGTGGTCAGGCGGTCAGGGCCATAACCAGCCCATAATGCCGTAGGCTCCAGCGCAGTGCACCCAGTCAATTCAGCCTGCTTTCCCCGTCCTCCCAGGGACCCTGGGAAAACAGCGTGAAACTGCCAACCTGCGAGTGTGCCGTAGCCCGTGTGCAATTCAGTCGGGACGAGGACCGGAAGCAGAGCCTGGAAAACTGTTGCGACAAAAGAGCTAAAGCGCTGCACGCTGCGCCCGCGAACGAGGCCAGAAGAGAGAAAGAATTTCTCGAGCGGCAGCTGGCGACTGGCGAGCCTCGAGATGGAATCCTCGGACATCGAGCCTCGACGATCCTATCACGGACAATTTTACCTTAGCTGGCTGCGGACTGCCGCCGTCTGTGGTCGATTGTTGCTTTCTGAGTCACGGCTGCTCGCGTCCGCCGCCGCCGGGCGTAGACGATGCTGCTGCGATGCTGCATGCATCGAAAAGGACTGTGTCTCGGTAGATTCTGCCTCCAGTAGTCCGGGACGCCTCATGCTGACCTCCGTGGCGTCAGGCGTCGGTGCGGTGCTGCTTCTTAAGCTGGTCTTCACGAAAATGTGAGTACTTAACGCGCCCTCCCGTCTCCTTGTCTTCTCAACGACGCTCAGCGCTGCACCCTCGAGTTCGAGAGCTCGAATGGCAGGGTGGCTACTTGCTGACTCGTACGTGCGGGCTGGAGGAGAGATGACGTTCGCCTTCGCTGAAAACGCATGAACGACCGCCCATTGGGGTGTGCTGTGTTCGAACTTGGGATAGACACGTCCGACGACGACGACTCACATACTCAAGTGATGGCCATTTTGCTGGAGGTCACCTTGCAAGTTGTCTGATCGCCTTTATCACTGGTCTGTCTTTCCAGTTGCATTTCCTTGCCAAGGCATCGTAGCTTCTGACTGTCGAAGGAAGTCATGACTCCGAAGGAACATCCCGCCATCATCATCGTCGGCGCCGGTGGTGAGTTGGAATGAGTGATGTTCACTTCGCTTTCATCCAGGTCCACTAAGCCTCTTCTCTGCATTGGTCTGGTTCTTCGATGCGAAGTGATCGGCCTCACGACCGCCGTCGTCTTACGCGAACAAGGCCATACTGTCTGCCTTCTTGGTCGCGAACTACCGACAGACTCCACCTCTCAACACTTTGCAAGCGTCTGGGCCGGTGCCAACTGGTGTTCGTGAGTGAGATGCTGTCTAGATGTGGATTGAGACAGGGAGCTGATCATAATACTCTATTGATCTCTAGCTATGCTGGACCTGCCGATATCCGCGAGCAAGGATGGGAGACGAAGGCGTGGGAACATTTCCTCAAGATCCGAGAATCACGTCCCGACCTTGTAGCTGTGAGGTCCCATTGCCACCCGTCCGTTCCGCATGCACGCTGCTGACCGAGATTCCGTTTACCTTCCTCCAGCTCATTCCTTTCCTCCAATTCCTGCCGACAGAGGTCAAGAAGCAGAATCTATGGTTCTCCTCTCTCTGTCCGGATTTCCGTATCCTAGGACAAATTCCTGATGGATTCGGCCAGGAGACCTTTGCGCTGAGCTACGATTCAATTACAATCCACGTCCCGCACTACCTTCAATACCTTCTCGAGCGCGCAACCGGTCCCAGCTCCAATAGCTCCTTCGGTCCGCCTGTCGAGATTCACCGGATTCCCAGCCTACCTTCCCTCGCCTCCGTCTTCTCCTTCCTACCTGCTTCATACGTATCGTCTCTGCCGACTGACGCCGTTCCGATCCTCGTCAATGCAACCGGCCTGGGAGCACACGACCTCGAAGACGTCAAGGATGCGGCCGTGATGCCCGCGCGTGGTCAAACGGTACTGGTTCGCGCTCCTGACGTGAAGCGATGTGTCATACATGCCGGCAAGGAGAGTAAGCTCAGCCCTAAACTCCCTGGCGATGGCGATGGCAAGAAGACCATAGATTCCCTCGATGCTCGACTAGCAGAGGTCGAAATCCGAGCCGCGCACGAAGGAACGCCTCAGGCGACAGACAAAGAACAACTCGCTGATGATCCGGACGCCAACCAGCCAACGTACGTTATCCCACGCGCTCTGAGCGGGGACATCATTCTCGGGGGAACCTACCAGGAGAACCGATGGGTCTACGAAGCAGAGGAGAAAGCAACTCTCCGCATCATATCGCACTGTCACAAGATCTGCCCGGAAATCGTGCATCCTTACGGTCAACACGCCTACCGTCTCCATAGGTCCATTCAATCAAAGACGACGAATGACGAGAACGTATGTCCCGCGACGGGCGAACCTTCCTTCGTCTGGACACCCACTCAGCCTGATCGACTCCTCAGCGCAACGGAGGCATTGGAACAGCTTGACGATGACGAAGAGGCTGTCGAGATTCTTCGAGTGAACGTCGGCATGCGGCCTGCACGTAAAGACGGCGTCCGTCTGGAGCGATCGACTCTCCAAGTTCCAAAGGAGGCACCATCGCCCTTTGTCAAATCTGCGCCGGGACACAAGCGTGAGATGCCCATCGTACACGCCTATGGTACGTCCTCGTTTCGAACTATTTTACCTGAGATTCGCTTACAACTTACTGACCACTGTCTTCTGTAGGCCTCGGCCCCGCTGGCTACCAGCAGAGTTGGGGCGTTGCACATGCCGTCGCCGACCTAGTCGTCGAGGCGGCGACCCAGTAGTAATGGAATGTCCTCCTTCGAAATCAAAGATCCTTTTACCAAAGTTCCAGACCCCCTAGCCTCCAAGCGCGTAGCGTGTGAACAAATCAACGGTGACGAAAACAACACGTCCGACGCGTCGCAACCCCGTTTTACGCCGCGTGTCTCGACCCTGCCTGGACGCGGCCCATAAGCGCGCTCTCATCATCTCAGAAAGTCAGAAGTGCACACAGAATGGGAAACAGGTGGAAGCAATGGAAGTAAAGTTACAGACAAACGCCAACGCGAAGGGAAAAAAACAAGAAAGAAAAAAGGGGGGAAGAAAAGGTGGGGTAGGAAAAAAGCACAACAACAAGCCAGGCCATTAGCAGAAGCGATTCGAAAGACGGATGGAAGCAAGATTTCGTCGAGGCTGCCTGACGATCTCGTGTTGTCGTCCGAGCCAGCCGAGCCCGACCCGGCGTGGGGATCGACTTGCGGCAGCCAAAGCCGTGCTTCTTGTGCTTCTCCGCGTCGCCCATTTCAATATTGACATGGGAGACAAGCAGAGTTCGGACCAAGACGAGGTATGAAGGTTAAGGAAGAGGCGGGAGATGGGGTTGTGGCATGGGCGATATGTTGAGGGCTTGCGTTTCAGACGAGCCTTCGCATGGATGTGTTTCGAGTGTCGTGATGTGGGCTTGGACGCGAGAAAGTTGACGTGATAAGGTCGAATATGTACCAGGCAAAGAGGATTCGGGTGGGAGAGGTGCAGCTGAGAATAGAAGCAGCCGTCCGTATGGGAAGGCCTCCTCTTGCTCTTGGTGTCGTTAGTTGCACGGAGCCTTGAGAGTGGTTGAAGATGCGCTGGAGGACCCATGGCAGTCGGTCCGGCACATGTCCATGTTCGGCAGTGTTGTTACGAATGCGGAGAGGAGATGAAGTGTGAAAGGGAAATGCGAGGAGGCGGGACAGACGAAGAGAGGAGGAAATTGAGATGCGGCGTGAGAGGCATTACAAGAACGATAACTTGATATGATTTGTGATCAATGTCGAGAATCGCTTAAGCCTTCTTCGCTGTCTTCTTCGCTGCTGGCTTGGCAGCCTACGTGAAGGAGAACATGAGAGATGAATGGTTAGACTGGCCAGCTGGGATTGCAGAACTATGTGGTCGCATTACTCACCTTCTTTGCTGGTGCTGCCTTTTTTGCTGCTGCTGCGGGCTTCTTGGTGGTCTTGGCGGCGGAAGCAGTGGTCTTCTTTGGCTGCGCAGGATGATATTAGATCAGTCAAACTGTCGGCGAGGAGCTCTGAGAGCATGCGCTGCTCTTACCTTGGCGGCGGCTGCCTTCTTTACGGGTGCCTTCTTAGGCGCAGCAGCCTTGGGTGCCGGAGCGACGACAGCAGCGGTCTTCTTCTCGGCGGTGGGCTTGGCCTTGGCAGTGAGCTTGACCTTGCCGGAGATACCTGATGAGAAGAGAGCCGTGTCCAATTGATAGGTTGTTGACAGAAAAGGTAAGGAAGCAGCGCGTCAGCAATCAATCTTGACTGGATGAGGGACTGGCATGGCTCGATGGCAAGGTAAATAGACCATCCATCGCGCAGAACATTGTTTGGGTAGGGTTGTGTGATGTTGTGTCGCGTTGTGGTGAGGAAGGGGGGGTGGGCGTTTTTTTTTTTTTTTTGTGTGTGAAACTTACCCTTGGGGAGAGTGAACGTGCCCTTCTCGGCACCACGGACGATAGCCTTGGAGACGAGGTTGTTGAAAGAAGCAGCGGGAAGCTTAGCAGTCGCGGGGTGCTTCTGGTGGATGTACTTCTTGATGGTAGGGCGGCCGAGACCTGCACGAGCCTCGGCGGGGTGGGCAACGATGGCCTCGGAGATCATGGCCTGATAAGGGGTCGATGGGATCGGAGGATTGACGATAGCGAGGTCAGGGCACGATGAACACGAGGACAACGCGGTATGGACGGGAAGGAGAAGTCAGTACGAGTTCAATGAGACCATCCAGTTAAAAAAGCGACGTGTTTGACGCGTCGAATGTGGATGGTGAAAATGGATGGATGAGGGATGACTTACCTCGTAGCTCATGCCAGCACTGGCAGGGGCCTTCTTTGCGGCGGCGGCCTTCTTGGGGGCGGACTTCTTGGTTGTGGTAGTGGCCATTGTGTGGATATTGAGGTTGAGGATGGGTAAGAGGAGGGTGTTGTGAGAAGTGTTGGAAAGTGTTGGTGTTGGTGTTTGGTGGTGGTGGTCGGTGGTGGTGGGAGAGAAAGAGGGAGAGAAGGGGGTCGAGCCGAAATTGAACGGGAGGGCCTCTGCACTCTTTGAGGTCATTCTCTGGGCAAATGCACGCGTCTCAACTCACTCCACAAAACCCAAAATCCAATTCAGCCACTCGCAAAAATCAGAGTCGATTCAACACCGCCAGATTGCGACGCGTACCCATCCAAAGCACTGAGTCACCCTTTTGGCCGTCCACCCCTCGGCACATCACTCACCATCACCACACATCACTCAACACAACACCACCATCAACAGCACATCGTCGCCAGCGTACATACACGCAAAACTTCAGACAGGCTATGCTCTCGTTGTGCGCTGTTTTGTCTTCCCATTTCGATGGTCCAGCTCGGCCAAAGGGGTGACAATGTCTGCGCGTGACCCACTCTCGAAAGCGGCACCCCTTTTTCACCACTCCGAGCTATTCACCATACCAACATCATTTTTGCACATAACAACGACACCTTAAAATTTACATGCTGCTAGAGAGGTGTAAGAGACCGCGAGTAGACTCATTCTCATTACATTTGAGAACTTCTGTGACGAATGGCAGGCAAAAGCGGTGTTCCAGTCAGGTCACGAGACCAAATCTGTCGTTGAAAACGTCCACTCATCATCGTGGCCCTTTGACCTCATTCGACACCGCGTTTTGACGGTGCAGGATTACTTTTGCTATGCTACTGAACCTATCAGCGGCCTTTGCCTGAAAATTTTGTCGAGTAGACGCGCCTTCGGCCCTAGGTGACAAGTTTTTAGATGGCTCCCAAAAGGGTGACTCAGTGCCTTGGACGGGCGATATGCACAACTCCACCATCAATACTGGACACATGCTCTAATTCAACACGGAGTAAGGGCCATTGGAGTAGCAGCTTCGATTGTGCTAACCTTCTCAGCATGTTGTTCCTCAAAAGTGAGGTGTAGGCAGCAGGTAAAGGTCAAAACTATTAGGAGGTGGTGGAAATTGTAAGGTCCTCGACGCGTCCATGGGTTGGACATGTCAAGTCGGTTCGACAAGATCAACTCAAGCCACTCCTTATTTCCCCGCACTAATTTAATCAAGCGACGCGTCGAAACTCGAACGCCGTCCATCTCCCACGTGGCCTTTCCGCCTGCCACGCGTCGCAGTCTTTGCTTCATCGACTCGGCCGAGTCAATTTCCACCAAAGCACCGAGTCACCCTTTTGGGAAGCTGCAGTTGCGACCTGTTGACGGTGACAAGGCGCTTTGAGCTTTTCCTCATTTTTGCCAGTGAAGATATCGGCTGACAACACGCGAATTGCATACTGGCTTGCTTCTGTGTGCAGGTGTCCTCAAGGTCGTCTACTCTCCAGGAGCTCAAAGAGCGGCGTCGCCGTCATATAGCCAGAAGGAAATTGACGGCTTCCTCCTGAAGTCAGTTCATCAGCTATCCAAACATCGTTCATGGCGCCTTCCCACCCGCTCAAGCCTCATCTGGTCCGTGGCGACGCAGCGACATGTACATGACTTGTCCCTCCGTTTCAACTCAGCTCTGGCTTCAGGGAACGTACATACCTGCTCCTGACCAACACCCGACACATCTCTCGCCTTGATTTTGGCAACTTCGTAGATGTGCTTTGCATAGGAAGAGAAAAGACAGTGCATTTGAGAAACAAAGAAGATGGGAACGAAAACAGATTCGAAGAATAAGAGGTATTGTCCGGGACCCTCGTTCAGTCTAGAAAAGGAGTGGGACTGAAAGATGGGATCCCACGAGCTATGGAAGGACTCGAAGAAAAATAAGTCGCAATGTACGACGAGGGTCCAGCTCGTTGCGGCGGATTTTAATCCAGATACTGTCGATATGTATGAGACTTTGATGATCCGTGCTTGACACTTTTTGCCCTTCATTCCGCAGCTCAAAGAAGAACCGTAGCGACGACTGCTCCACCGATCAAGGTGAGCATCGATGAGGCCGAGAAAACAACCGAGGCAGCAGCACCGCTCTTGTCCTTCGTCGACGAACTTGACGAAGCAGCTGCTGTGTTGCTGCTCCCGGACGCATTTGCTGCGGCTGCCGATGCTGATGAGCTGGGTGATGATGCAGCGGCGGAGGCGGAAGCGGTAGCGTTGAGGTTGCCGTTGGGTACAATGGCCGTCTTGACCAGGCTGGACTGCGAGCTGTTGGGGGTGGTGTTGTTGAAGCTGTTGGCGTACCAGGGCAGGCCGAACAGGGAGGGGATGTTGTTGTAGTTCCACTTGGCGCTCTGGATACCTGCCCAAGTACTGGAAAGTGTGGAGAGAATAATAAAACATCAGCACGGTTCTGCAAAAGGAAAGGAGAAGCTAGGGCAGGAAACGGTGATGAGTACATACTGTTCAATAAAAGCGTTGACGGAGTAGGTCGTCAACTCGTGCTCGAGCATGATGATACCGGGGGACTTGGGGCTCTTGAGGACAGTCTGATCGATGTAGTTGGTGATCGAGGCCAAGCTCTCACCAGGATCTGTGCCAGGACAGTCACTCTGGCCGGACGATTCCATGCACCAGTCGTTAGAATCGTAGTTCCAGTTGACTGCTCGTAGACCAAAGACCTCTTCGGCAATGGCGCGAATGCGGTTGTCGATGTCTCCCATAGGTGCACGCCACCTGTTCAAGTTGGAAAAAAACAAAAAACGAGCGGTCAGAACCGATGACAGCATCCAGCTTCGCGCTCTCTCCCTACTCACCATGCCGGGATCTTTCCTGACTTGTCGTAGATGATCTGCATAGTCCAGCCAAGCTCGGCCATCATGACTTCGTTTGTCAAGGTGGTCGACATGTTGTGCGACCAGGTGTGAACGGCAAGATGCTGGTTGGGGAGCTTCGCAATAGCCTCGAACTCGTCTGGGTAACTGGATGGACGAAGGAAGTAGGGATTTAGATACCATGAACCTCGGGCTTGGAAACTTTGGTACCAGGGACTCACTCTAGGACATTGGAACCGATAAGGAAATGTGTGGCCGCAATGTCATTCTGGGTCAAGAACTTGGTGAGGACGGGAGAAGCAGGAGTGGGCCCGTCATCGAATTGGATGCCCATAAAGCTGTCTGGAGCGGAATAGATGTCGTTCTTGCCTTGGCACCCCGTGTTACTCCAGTTGCAAGGGTCAGCTAGCCCAGCCGGGTAGGTGGGTGAGCCTTGCTGGTTCAGTTTAGACGGCGGGATGTCAGGAATCTTGCCGGCAGCAATGGCCTTTTTCAACGCTGCGATCCATTCGGGCTTGTTTGAGGAAGCGGGGGCGAGGATCCAATCAGTCGGGTCTGGTCCATTGGGATGTGTTCGAAGTTGTAAGAATCGTCAGCTATTCCTTCCTAGAAAAGGCAAAGCATAGTATAGCACAATGACAACAAGAACTCACAATTCTGGCCACTTGGCGAACGCTTCCAGTGAACTCGCCCTTGCCTGAATGAATCTGTGACATGGCCATAGGCTGTAGCGAAAGCGACGCTGAGAAAGATGAGAGAAGCAGTGCGGACCATCTTGAAATAATTTGAAGGGTTCGAGTTGAAGAGAAGAGCGAGTTGGAAGACCTGAGCGGAAAGGAATGTGGGAGCGGGAAGATCAGGCTTATAAGATGAGCGAGGACCTTGCGCAGAACGAAGCAGAAAATGAAGGTGAGTAGGTCTTGGGGGCTGAAGGTGGTAGTCGACTAGATGATGGGCGAAGTAGTAACGGGAGACGCGGAAGTCAGAGGTGCTCCCTGTTTTCAGACGGGAGCGGGGAGGGGAGCGAGGTGAGCAAATCTCGTCAGTATGTAGTCAGTACCGCAGTGTTGAACGGCTGAAGCCGTTGATGCCGACTGTTCGGAACCACGGGGAAGCGGGATCCTCGCCTGGAAGAAGGAGGACAAAGCAGTAAGCAGGCCAGCATCTCCGATAGTCCGTTTCGTGCAAACAGTCCCGCTTCATTGCGACTGATGCGCACGATCTGTTTCTTTCCTGAGCGCCTGAGCGCCTTTGGCCCACCGCCAGTAATGGTTTGAGGCGAGTCGTCTGTAACACCGACAACACGTTCGGGTCAGTGAGGGCGGGACGCCGACGACCAGACAGCTCGCTCGTTGCCGAACGCGTTGTAATCCGTTCGGCGCCTCGGCAGCTGCGGGTGGTGTCGTTGTGAGAGGTGTTGCTGAAACGATGGAAGGACTAGGGCCGTTTTACCTTTCCAATTTGCGGACAGAAGCACGGGGACCGGCGGCGGCGGGCTTTAAATCATCGTGATCCCGCGGTATGGGCCGCGGCAGCGCGGCACGCCACCCAAATCCGAGCGTCAGGGCACAATCAGCAGGTCGCCCCCGATAACGATAAGGAGAAGGGGCGGTATGCATAGCCAATGTCGCAACAAGGCATGCTGTAACGAGCAGGAAAGTGAGAGGTCGAATCACAGGCGGAGGAGGCTGCAAATCTGGAAGAAAGTGGGACGGCGTTTCGTGAACTAAAAAAACATCAAACAGCGAGGCTACATCGTGGGACGGAAGCAGGCGTCGTACAAAAGCAGATTCCTTGGGACGAGAATGATAGAGAAGAAAGGTCGCGCGATATTTGCTCTTCTTGAGGCCCGGCGGTGGTTGGTCGACGGAGTCAGCACCTCGAGTCAGCGAAGCGTGGCCAAAGCGCCTTAGTGCGCGCAGCACGCCTGGCCATTGCTGCCTTTCGCAGTGCCATTCGAGCCGGACGCATTGGCAGCCATCGACTTCTGGTCCGCCGTCGAGGGAATGTCCAAGGCGGGATTACGCGAGAAGAAGTGCACGGGCTTCAGCATCACCCGCACCGTCTCGGCCGGCATGACGGGCTAGGGAGGAGTAAGATCAAGTCAAGTCAGTCAAAGCTGTCGCCGGAAGGGTTCCAAAGCAGAAGACCGGGGGTGTTACTCACGAAGTCTTCAGGGCGCGGGATGTGCGTAGTTCCGATGGTGATGTACGACACAATGTCTGTGTTCTGGATCGAATCCTTTCCATCGCCCACCCACTTCTCAATGCTGTCCTCCGGCGCCTCCAGCGTCTGCGGGACGTACTTCCCAGCGGGGTACTTGCGCTCATCATGATAAGGAAGCGTCCACAGGGCGTGCTTAGAGAACGGTGCTCGTCGGGCCGTGATCGAGTCATGTTTGGCCAACAGCCGCGGCATCGCACCGGCAGCCATGAGCTTGTAGCCCACAGGCTTGCCCGAGGCGTAGTGCTTGGAGTTCTCGTTGACAAAGGTCCAACTGCGCTCCGCCAGTGGGTTCGCGTCGCGTACACCCTCACCAGTCGTCGTTAAGGTACGACGCGTGGCAATGAACCCGTTACCGGCCCAGTTCTCCGCGCTCCCTGTCGGCTCGGGCATGGTCTCGATCTCCTGCTCGACAATGCTGTTCTCCTGTCCGTCGATCATAGGGTCCACACGCAAACTGAAGAGGTGTTGGTGGTAGTGAGCCACAACCTGAGGGGCAACTTCTGTTCCGAAGCCACCGGTGGGCTCATTGGGGGCGAGAAGGTAAAGGTTGAGGATGCCCGTCAACTTGATCTCGAGCTCGATGTTGCCGTCGTTGTGCAAGTTCCAGTAGATGAGGTACTCGTAATTGGCTACGGTGCACGCCATGCTAATCACCAGCTTGCGACCGCGCACAGCATGGCCCCGTCCGTTCACACGGAAGTCCGTGTGCTTCCACATGGTACCGTCGTCGACTTCGTGGATGCAAATAGCGTTCTTTACAACCTCAGCCGTCCCGTCGTGACGGGTAAAGATGCCGTCCATGTACTCGATCACGCCGAGGCAGTCGCATCCGAGACCGAGCGAGTTGGCAAGGAAGCCCAGACCGTATTCGCCAACGTCGAAGGCGAACTTGCGGTAATGCGGGCTGGCAGGGTCGCCGTAGGGTACGACCATTTCTGCCAGACTGAGGCGGTAGAAGAGAGGTCGCTCCTTGGGAGCCGCGTACGACGCGCCCGGAGCATCGGGATCCTGGTAGGAGATTGTGGAGAGCACAATGCCTTCACGGGGGTGGAAACCTGTCATGCAGAAGGGATGAGCGAGGTCAGACTGCGTGCGCGTGACTAATGCAGGGTTGTACCTCGAAGCAACTTTACAACGCCCGTAGACATGTCGCTGTTCTGAGGTCCCAGCCCTCTGGACGCCGATTCTAGTACGCACCGACATGAAGCTTCCATCGCTGCCACTCGAGGATGTGGCCAGTCCGCTTAAAACTGACACCCTCGGGCTGCACAACGCTCAAAGGCTTGAGGTCCGTTCGCATCTCGATCGGTACATTGGGCGTCTTGGAGTGAGGCAGCGTCTTGGTGAACTCGGGCAAGTATTCGTGATCCTGCTTGGGAGGTGGAATACGCTCCCGACCTTCAGGAACTTCGAAGGAGATTTCTGTGGGGGGAGATGTGGTGGCGCGGGTCAAAGCCCCGTCGGTCTTCGTCCGGTGATCGGGGAAGTCGATGGCGAGCAGCTCGCCGGTGTTGTTGTCGACAATAGGGAAGAAGTCGAGCGGGTGCGCATACATGTTGGCGTCCTTATGCTCTCGAACAAAAAGAAGACATTGCTGAATGCGGCGGGATCGACCGAAGCGCGTGTCCCAACCAATCGACCAACCATCGGCATAGATGTGCTCCGGCTTGACGCCGATTTCCTCGGCGAGCTTGATGACGCGTGGCTCGGTGCGGATCATCTGCTCAGCTGCGCAGAGCTCTTCAGGCGTCAAGCTAGGCTGAACACCCTCCGGGAGCTTCTTGACATCGCGGACGGTGGGCGTGTCTGAGCCGTTCAACTGAACGTAGGCTTCATATGCGTCTCCGTTCAGGACATTGATAAAGTGGATCTCGAGCAGGCGATCGATCTCGTCGAAGGAGCTGACGTTGGACTTGGAGACGGTGCCTGACCACTTGATAGCTGAGAGCACGTCGGCCTTGGCTGGCTCATGCAAGAGCACGACGACGAACTTGGGCGAAGTGATCCCGTTCTGCGTCTGCCACTTGCGCAACGCCTGGGTAGCTGACTCGATCTATGGTACAGCAGAGCGCACAACGAGATCAGCTCCTCAGCCTCTGATAACGCAGCGCACTGGACACGACTCACTTCTGCAGCAGTGGGAGGGTCGAGCGGGTGTTGGACCGCCTCCGCTGACTGGATGACCTTGGCAGGAGACATTTTGTTGGATCTGGAGGAGAAGGAGGAGTCGAGAGAGTGAGATTTATCAAAGCTCGGCTTGAGCAGTTCGTCGTCAGGACGCAGCGCCAGAGAGTCCCAAGCACTGCTTATATGCGCGACATCCCCAACCCAATCGAAGAAAGGAAAGGAGGAGATGACCGATGACAAGCTTATCTATCGCCAGCACGGACCCGTTGGCTGATACGCTCCCCACGCGGCGTCTACGCCGCCCGCCAAGCCTCATTTAAACAGAGACACCGACGCAAAAAAAGTGTCCGTCGCCACCACGCTGACAGATGTGCACGCGACCGATGTGGCATGCACAATTTTTTGAGTGGAAGGCATCGGATGGCGACGACATGACGGACTGACGGACGCAGAAGCAAGCTGTGTGTATGTCTGGAGAGAGTCGCATGGAAAATACAAAGAAGCGGATTTGCTAGACATGATTGGGGACTCAAGGAACCGGGGAGAATGCCCTCACGAGTTCAAATGTCGTCCATCATCGAGACAGGGATCTCGACCTTCTGTCCCGGCTGGAATGCAGGCATTCCTGAATGGGTAGAGTATGTTGGATGAGCGCGTCAGTTCAGAAAGAGATTGAGGTCCAACGGGAAAGGTATTCAACACTTACCCAGGTAAGGACAGCTGCTGCACCGGAACGCGTCCCCCAAGAAGCAGCTTCCACAGCTACTCGTCGCCCCCTTTGTGTCTACCTTGACCTTCTTCACCGAGCGCACGACACCATCCCGACCTACAACTGTCTCTGTCTCCGTTGTCTTCGTCAGCGACGCGCCGTTGGGCAGATCCATATCGTTCTCGTCGAGCAGGACAACATCCCGACCTGCCTCTGTCGCTCGGTCTTCCTCGTCCTGCATTTCGCGCAGACCACATGTGCAGCCCTTGCATGCCTTCTTGCGCCTCTTGCTCGTACCCTCAGCGCCGTCTGTGGGGAGTGGCACGTCGCAGTCGGCTTTGCGCGCTTCGGGCGAGATGAAGTCCGAGGGTCGGAGTAGCGTTCGTTGGTCAACCAAGGGCGTGTCGGCAGAGTGCGTTGCCCAGAGTAGAGCTTTGCGAGCCTTGGCGGCTGAGGCAGCATCGCCGTTTGCAGAGGCATGTCCATTTCCATTGACGGGCAGAGCAGAAGCAGCGGCGGCAGATCCATTGCCCTTCGCCAGCTTTCTGGACGCGAGGGACATCGAGACGGGTGCAGAGCCTGAGGAAGAAGCCGAAGGTGAGGAGGCCACAATCGTGCCAGAGGCCTCGTCCACGCTAGCAGCCACGGCGCCAGCGATCAGCAATTCGGCCTTGATCCGTGCCAGTGCTGACCCTGCCGCGTCTCCTGACTGCGTAGAGGTGGCAGGACCAGACGAGGTGTTGGAGCTACATGCGGTAATCTTGATCGGCGAGTTGGGCCTGAGTGCTGTTAGCAGCATCGAGATCAGGCCTGGGTTCTGGGCTTGTTCGGTTGGCGCGAGCAGGTGGGCGCCCGAGTACGAAGCGGGAGCAAGCGAGGTACCTGAGTGGCGAGGAGAAGACGTGGGGCCAGATCAGTCATGCACTAGGGCATAGCATAGAGCACTGTACACTTGAAAATGATCTTCCACTCACCGGCCTCTGTGATACGATCGAGCATGTGCATTTCGACGCGAGTCTCTGGCTGAGATTCGTACGCAGTCACGGCCTGCTGATAAATGCCGGATTGGGCAGCCTCGAGGGTAGCGATGACGAGAACCGTGGAGGACATCTTGTTTCTATGCTTTGATTCTAGGTCCGGGAGGATGTGGTTGGCGGCTGGGGGGGATTGACGAGGAAGAAGGTGGTTGTGGTTGTGGTCAAGAAGAACCAGGAAGTTGTGGGATGTCCCCAACTCTAAAAAAAATTGAAGAGTTGGGATCTCCCAGAGTCCCAGCTTGGGTACACCCTGCTGCAGTCTGCAGACCTCATCTCATCGTCTCATCTCGCCAGGCGCCCATCGCCAGTCGCCACAACGCCTTGACAAATCTGCACCGGTCAGCGCAGCAGCCAATTGGCGATTGGCAGACACAAGGCCGGCCGCAGCGTGAAAAGGCTGGACCTTTTTGATGGCGCGTCGCTCAGCTGTGTCGGGCTTACTGTAAGTCCGAGTACGCACGCAGCTCACACTGTCGGCCCTACATTGATTCTGCTTGGGACGGATTGCTTCCCTGCTCCAAACTGTGCGATGAACCAGCCGCGAAGGCATCTCTCGGTGACCGGGCTTCCTTTGCGAAGGCCAAGCAGGACCAAGCAGGTGCAGTAGGCAGGGTACGGTTGGTCGTGAAAGACTTTCGAAGCAGCGTCCCAATTGCAGACGAGGTCTGCGAGGAAGGGATCGTCGTTCGCTTCCGAATCTGGCGTGTGTGCCTTCGGCTTCGGTCACTTTGTGAGCGAGATTTATGAAGACTTGCCCGAACTGCGCTCTCGCCTCTTCTTGACCGCAATCTGGGATCCGAAACTCCTTGCTTGCACCTTCTCCTGATTTGCAGGTTCCTGAAGCAGCCTGAATCGTTAATTGCTGCGCTTGGTCCTCTACATATCTCCTGACGCCTGACTTTCTGAGGCGTCCCAGGAGGTTTTGTGCGGGGATCGTGGGGAAACAACAGCCAGATGGAGCAGGCAGCATACATTCACGTATACGAGCAACGAGCACGGGCTTAAGTACGACCTTCGAAGTTTGGACCGCCTGAGCTTCGCGCTTTGTTCCCTCGTAAGTCTACTGGAAGCTCTCCAAGGATCAAGGTTGCAGCCTCCGCTTACTTACATACGTGAACCCCCCAGGCAGGTCGTCCAAACGCGCAACCTCATACTGGTCCATCGTCCTGTACCCAAGCCCAATCAGCAAACCATGGCGTCCATTCAGCTGGGCAGCTACCAGCAGCACATCACCCCCATCACCTTGGCGGTCACACTGCTCGTGTCCGCCGCGACCTACGTCTTCTACCTGACCTGGGTCCAACCGCGCTACTTTTCGAGCCTCAAGGGCATCCCTGGCCCACCTCCCACAGGATGGATCATGGGCCATCTCAGCGAAATGTTGGCTGACGAGCCCGAGCGAGCTATCCGAAGATGGCACGAGAAGTACGGAAAGGAGAAGGGCGTCTTCAAGCTCGTTAGCGCCGTCGGTCTCGAGCGCCTAGTAGTCACCCGCTACTCGATCCTCAAGCACATCCTCGTCAACAAGCCATACGAGTTCCCCAAGCCTGTTTGGGCGGCCAAGATTCTGCAGTCCGTCGTCGGCGAAGGTCTTCTTACGTACGTATGCAGGCTCTATTCTCTGTGTTGCGTTTATCCCTTCAGCTGACAGAAGAGTTTCCCCGCGTGTATTTGCAGTTACGAAGGCAAGCCGCATAAAGACTTGCGCATGTACATGAACAAGGCCTTCTCTCAGCGTCATCTTCAAGCACGTACGTGTCTTTTTCAGATTTCCCGGTGAAGCACTTGAACTCGTACTGACTTGTGGTCTTCTTCTGGAACTTCCAGAATACGACCTTTACCATACGCCAATCCAGAATTTTATCAAAATTATTCGCGCCGAGATCGACAAGGGCAAGGGTCAGACTCGCATGGACATGTATGCATGGAGTTCGAGATGCCTGCTAGACATCATTGGACGCGCTGCCTTCGTAAGTCTCTCCACAGGAACCGGGCTACGCTGCTCTGGCTTGATGATTCATTACCGCCTCATTGACGACTCCCAACATCTGAACACACAGGGTATCGAGATCGACTCGCTTCATCATGACAAGAGCCCGCTCGGATCAGCTTATCACGACCTTGTCCTCCTTCAAACGGCCGAGAACCTCGCGGGCTTTATCCTGGTCATGAATCTGCCTTTCGATGTCGGGTCCAAAGTCATCATGTATCTCTCCAGCAAGCCCTGGGGTTCCGACTTCTTCAAGGGCATCGTCAAGTGGGGAGGACGCTTTGGTCTTGGGTTCATCGCCAACGAGTTCAAGGACCTGGCTATCTTCACGGTGAGATCTAGGGAAACAGGAGCTTGCGTCGTCCTCTTGGAAAAGTGGAAACTAAATCTCAAAATCCATCCACTTCCTAACACAGCGCTCCATGTACATCATTTCCAAAGTCGCGGTTGAGCTCCGCGAAGAGAAGATCGCCGAAGCCAAGAAGCTCGGGGCGGACGCGCTCGACCGGGGCAAAGTTGATGTCCTCAGTCTGCTCGTCTCCGCTTCCGTCATGGAAGACTCTGCCTACAAGATGACCGGAGAAGACGTCAAGAACACCGTCCTCACCGTGCTCGGCGCCGGTCATGAGACCACCGCATCAGGTATGACCTGGACGCTGTACCTGTTGGCTCAGCATCAAGACGTACAGGATCGACTGAGGGCAGAATGTCAGGAGCTGTTGAGCGTTTACGAGAACCCGCCGTTCGAGAAGCTCAAGGAGTTGCCCTTGCTGAATGCTGTGGTGAAGGAATCTCTACGAGTCGAACCACCCGTGCCAGCAACAGTCCGCCAGGCCTCGGCCTCTTCTGTCGTGGACGGTGTCTTCATCCCCAAGGGCACCGTTATCTTTATTCCTAGTTTGGTACGTACTTCAATTACTCCTAAAACGACTTTTCTCTCTTCTTCCAAGACTTCATGCTCACTTTCAATCTCTTGGCCCTCCAAAGGTTATCAATACGGACATCTACGGACCATGGGGTGTCGACGCACATGAGTGTGAGTTGTAGGGCCCCACAGCGCTAACGAGGACCTGCGCCGTTGTCAAACCCGTTCTGATCATATGTTCTCTCCTCTCCAATTACAGTCAAACCGGAACGCTGGTTGACGCTCCCAGACAAATACGACCCTTCGCTGTCGTTGATGACGTTCATAGCAGGCACGCATATGTGCATAGCCAAGCAGATGGCTCAGACCGAGATGGCATTGATGACCTGCATGTTGATCGCCAACTTCAAGTTCGAGGTTCCCCCCGGGTACACCGCAGTCCGCGAGTCATCGATTACGATGAGGCCGGTGTCGGGACTACCGTTGCTGGTTTCGAATGCACCTGGTCGCAATGTCGTTGCTGCATGAGCTTCTTCTGTTGCTCACAGCTGCTTCCTACTCAACCTTGCTCATTTACGATCACTGTCCTCGGTCTCATCTGCTCTCGGTCTCATCAATTCCAGTCTTTAGGCCCGATCATTGTATCAACAGTACTCCCTTCGCCATTGAATAATTTTGCCTGCTATTGACATAGATATGGTCCCAGAAAACTATGTTACAATAACTTCCGCGACGGTCGCGCCACTGCCGGACTCGGATTCTTGATACGCGCCTTCGAAGACGATCTGTACATAGCGCGCGGTAGGCTTGGACGGAAGGGCGATGTCCGACGTGTTGCCCTGAGCGATTTGCACAAGAGTCGCAGTCTGCACGTCATAAGGCGAAGAAACATTGACAGCCTGCCGGCTCACAGCCTCAACCAGGGACTCGGGGCTTTGGCCCAACGAAATGCTCAATGCTCGAGGCGGATTCTCCGCCCAGTTGAAGTGGACCTGTTGCAAGTTTTGGGCGCTGCCCAAGTCGATTAAGAGCGCAGTCGCGTTTGTTGAGGCGGGTACGAACGAGGTGGCATTGGAGCCGTCAATAGCAGCGATTGCGAAGCCGGACGGGGTTGTCGTTCCATTTGTCGAGGCAGATCGGCATTGGGCGAGATTCGACATGCCTGTTCGATCGATTCGACGGGTCTGCACACGCGAAGTGAGTCCGGCTGTCGAGGTAAAGTTGGTAGCGTACGTGCCGCCAATCTCGATGTTGAGCTCGCCAGTGCCGGAGACGTGGCTAATCCAGGTGTTTTGGCCAGATACGGTGACATCGAGGATGTGTCCCTGACGACGGAAGTGAAAGCGTCAGAACTCGATCAGTCAAAATCTTGAATATTGGAGGTGCTTCTCGAAGCTCACCTGGTGGCGCAGTCCCTTCACAGTATAGCCCTCGGGCGCCAATTGAGGAGGAAGCGACGGGTTCAAGTATACCCTGTCTGTGCGACTGCGGAAGCCCGTGAAGCCGTGTGTCCAAGTCTGTAGATACCCTCCCGCACCTGACCACGAGCACAAGAAGGCGAAGAAGGCGAAGAAGGCGAAGAAGGTGAGCATTCTGTATTGTCCGCCTCAGAGGCTAAGCTCATCAAGAGTATGCTGAACATTCTTGATCGCTCTTCAGTCTACAATGACTCACCTGTGAGGAATGTGTATGCCGGGTTGGTTCCACCATTCAAAGAATACTCGTCGATTTGCTGCTCGGAGAACTGTTCATACGGGGCCCTGATGTACGGATCCACTGCACTGAGGAGATAGGTGAACGATTCACATCCTCGAACAGATAGTTCTGCCGCAACGATGGAGTGGATCGAGCTTGTCATGGCAGGACCATTCGGAGAGGTGCGGGCTGAGTAGTAATCCAAATCGGCCAGAGGGTCAGCTGTCTTGAATTCCAGAGGGTATTGCATCAGGACAACATCAGCTAAAACGTGCAAGTAATGCAAGGAGTCAGCCTTCTGTGACCATAAGCTACTCTGGCAATCATCTTCAGACTTACCCTGCTTAACAGCCGTCGTACCGTTGAATATGGACCCGTCAAATCCCTCGGACTCGATGGTAATAATGGGGTCGCTCCCATTCGTCTTCAGGATCGTGATGTTGTCTGCGATCGTTGTCCAGTTCTGGCTGACCTCGTCTTGCAATCCAAGAACACCTGCTGCCTCTTTTGCAAATCGCAAGCTGACAGCGATCGCTGCGTTTGTGAACGCGCCGTTCTTGACGTGGTTGGAATATTCGTTTGGATCTGATGTTCCACGATGGGAATGAATGAAGATCAGTACTGGACGGTCTAGCTCCATAATAGCTATAGTTCTCGACCGGAGCAGAAGTACTCACCCGTAAGATTACTGGTGATATAAGTTCCATTCGGACCTGTCTCGACGAAGTCTGCAAACATGCGAGCCACATCACGAATGATTGGCCATCCCTGCTCGCGAAGCCATGTCTGGTTCCCAGTCGCCTGGTAGTATTGCCATTGAGCAATCGCAACTGGCAGGATGGAGTATCTGATCAGCGAACGAACCAACACGGACTCTCGGGTACAACTCACTGTCTGCATTCTAGTACGCGTGCGATGGAATGAACCGGTGCTCGGTCAGCTTCGACGCTATGCTGATGTTGGAGAGACTGGAAAGTGGAACACCACTCACCAGATGGTATTCGTAATCAACGCAGGGACCGGT
The DNA here is from genome assembly GCA_009428295.1 of Tilletia walkeri. NCBI lineage: Eukaryota > Fungi > Basidiomycota > Exobasidiomycetes > Tilletiales > Tilletiaceae > Tilletia > Tilletia walkeri. The sequence goes on from RDSH01000135.1 coordinate 26,865, forward strand.
CCCGCTGCACACGCCCAATCCATATGAAGTCCAGGGATAGAGCAGCCCAGGCTGGCTATAGTTCTGCGCATTTCGGACAGCTTGCGGAAGAAGGCGAGAACGATAGTTGTTGATCGACTCGGCAAAGGTGGGGAACAAAGCGAGAAGACCGGGGTACATCCAGGTTTCCGCGTCCCAGACTGAGGAGGCAAGACAGGTGAATGAGACACCATGCTCGTCACCCCAAGCCAAAGCCCTACTCACAGATTGCGCCGGCGTAGGAGTCTGATGTGAGGCCTGCAGGAGCAATCGAATTGTCTCCAAGCCCCAAGCCTTCTTTGCCTTCGCGCACGTTGGCAAGGAGATGGAACATGCTGGCCCGAATCGATCGTTGGAGGCGCCGGGTATCATTCGTATCAGCGTGAATGACAATGTCGCCGCCTTCATTCCAGATGCTCTCCCACGCCTCTCGATGCTCAGATAGCAGCTGATCCCAACCGTCGCGTCGCGCTGTTTCCACCGTACTCTTAGCTGTTGCATTTTCATTTGGAGTGAAAGCAAGTCCGGAGGCAATTCCGACGAATTTGGTCACGACCAACTCGCCACTGGATGGAACTGTGATGGTGAATGATTGCGCGATGGTTGCGTTTGAGGTCGTGTTGAGACAGGCAGTGACAGAGTTGGGTGTTGAGATCCGGTCACCGAGGTCAGTCCCGTTTCCAAGGTCGATGGCTGAGTAGATCCAGGCAATGTTGTCTGTGACATTGAAAGGCGAGACCGAGGACCAGATAAGACCGTCGTCCAGCATGCCGGACGACTCATTGGTGGTCCGCAGAGCCCCTGCACCGTCGATTGCGTCGGTCATGATGACTTCTACACCAGCCGGCAAGTTGGACGCAACGAGGCGGACTAGTCCCAATGTGGGCCGGCTGCGATGGGCAATGACCGTGTAGTTGAGGCGAATGGAATCATTGCTTCCTCCTGGAGCCCATGCGAACGATGTAGACACTATTCCGTCCCGAATTGAGAGCGTCTGTTCATAGTCTGTGATCGAGCTTGGATCTGCTCCCACAGCGTATGTTGCATTTGAAACCGTCAGGAAGAGCGTATTCCATGTCGGGATCAAGGAAAGCACTTCTTGCCCATTGACCTGGGGGAAGTTGGTCTGCAATCTCCACAACAGAAGCCGTGAGCAGCGTCGAACAACAGGGAACAGCACGAATTCCTTCAGACTCACGCCTATGGTCGAGTTCTGATAGTCGTAGAAGCCCGCGATAGAAGAAGCGGTAACTCCTACAGAGCGACAGAATGAGTCAGACTTGCCAAAAGCTTGCCCAAACGTCCTGATCCTTTGCACTTACTCTTGTCGAAGAGCGGCCAGCCATTTGTTCCATCTTGCCCAGTCTCGTTGATGGGGACAACGGTGTCGAATCCGAAGCCTTCAGCAGGCAGCCGAGCGCCGATGTAGCCATTGGCAACGTAAGGCTGATTCTGCCACTTGCCAGGCTCGAAGGATGTTGTACTGAGTGTCCAGTTGAAGTCGGATAGGACGCTGCGGGATGCATAACTTTGGAGATGCAAAGGGGATGCAGAAGCCGGCAAAACGGCGGCCAGCAGGAGCGAGCCCAAGAAGGCGGGGGAAAGCATGGACCGCTTTTTCTTGATTTGGATAGGTGGCCAAAAATCACTGAACGTGAGGTAGTAGGTTAGGGGTGAGAAGTGGGTGAAGGTGGAGTGCAGAGGAAGGGGATTGGAAGAGGGGCCGTTGTACTGCGAGGAAGGGGCGGGACAGGAATACGGAGAGGAATTCAATAGTCGATAGAGGAATGGGGGCTAGGCGCTAGGCGGGCTTTCCTACTGTTTGGCAGAAGAGGGAAAAGAAAGTCAGAGGCGGGGGCAGACTTTAAGCCTCAAGATGGAGGACCTGTTGGCGGGCTGGCTGGAGGTTGGAACGGCGCTGCTGCTTCTGCGGGGAGGAGAGCGATGAGAGCGGGGCGGGGTTTGGCGTGAATGAGGTGAGAGAAGGAGAGAGGAGATCAGCGTGACCACACAACTGCGAAGAAGTTGAGTTCAATAGCGTTCAGTCACGGCAGGTCCATGCTGGGACCGGTCAACTACGAGAGCCTTGGCGTGTGGAACTGGACCGCAGCCTCGCCTCAAGCCTCAGCCTCAACTCTCAAGCAAGGGCACTCTGTCAGCGACTCAGCGTGCAAAGACGTCTCCGAAGAAGCGCCGAGTGACGAAGCGACGTAGTAGGGAGGCTACATAGTCCGGACGTCACATCGTCGCCGCAAGTAAGGTGGTGGACGTTCTTCCCCACATCTCACTCCGAAACCCGGGCCAAACTGCGTCATCGACTGAAATGAACCGAAAAGTCTGCGGCGAGTAGCCGCCCCGCCTCACTGGCCACCCTGCCAGCCGTGCTGGTCGACGAATGCTGGGGCGCTGGCGGGGGAAGGTTGTCGGCGGGTCGAGAATCGAGATGAGGCGGAGACCGACATTTCGATGTTGTCGTTGTTGCCCCTCGTTTCTCCCTACCTACCCAACTACACTCAGTAGTACGCAATTCTCTCGACTTCACCTTCTCTTTCCGACTCTCACAAACCGTATGTCTGGAGCAAGATTTCGTACGAAGCACAGGCATCTGATAACTGCGTCGATTCTATGACATGAAGAAACAGATGCCGACCCAGAAGGCAGGAGGGACCGAGGAAGAAAAACTCCTGACGAGAGTGGAGTCGGCAGTCGACCAAAATTGGCGCTTGCGAGGCGCGAGGGATTGTACCCGAACCGAGACCGGTAAAGAGAAAGGCTTACTATCTAATGCAGAAAGGGAAAACCGAGGCGCCCCGGCGAAGCTTGAGAGAGAACCGTAGAGATAACAGACGCGGGTCTGCTAGTTGGGGAGTCGAAGAAAGTACGAGAGAAGGAGTCCTGGATCTGAAAGAACGAGCGAGGTGGGTGAAGCTGAACTGTGAGGTCGGCCGCTGTGTGAGGCGCAAAGGGAAAAGTGCCTGATGGAGTCCAGGCTGAAGGGGATACGGCGCATTCGGAGGCCTTGATTAATCGTGAGTCCACAGCAACTCGCTCGGATGAGATCGCCTGAGCAGGTACGCGTATGCGAACGAACAGAACACGCCTTTACCACCGGCTTGAGCCCATGGAGTAAGAGTTGGCGCCACTGCTTCCGCCGCCGTGCCCGCCGCCTCTGCCGCCGCGACCACCTCCTCCGTAGCGGCCTGGAACAATCGCAGAACGGGAAAGGAAAGAACGTCAGTCACTGATCAGGATGCCTTCTTGACCAAAAACACTCACTGCGACCTCCGCCTCCGCCGCCACCGCCGTACATGCCCATCTCGGTCAATGCTTGAGGGATCTCTTGCTTGGCCTCACGCATAATGGCTAGAAGCTCACGAGCCTGCTTGGCGTTGTCAGTCGTAAAGTAGGTGTAGGCGGTACCGAAGGTGCCTGCACGACCTGTTCGACCAATCTGGTGCACGTAATCCTCCTGCAAAGTGTTTGGAAAGTAGGGTCAGCCTGTCTGCTCGCTGATGACGGTGTGTGGGTTCTGGCGCGTACTCACAGTGTTGGTAGGGAAGTCATAGTTGATGACTGAAAATAGACGTAGCGAAGAAGATCAGTAACGATGTTTGCGAAGAGCGTTATTCGTGTACGCGTCACTCACCATAGCGAATGTCCTTGACGTCTTCGTGACGCAAGCAGTCAGCACAAAAAGTCCAACAACAGAGCAAGCGCCAGTCAAGGTAGCAAATGCAAGGGAAGGGGAGAGGATGCGGTAAACAAGAGAGAGAAGTCAGTCATACTCATCGGACATCAAAAGCGGAGGGGAGCTCCGTGCTGCCCCCTTTCCCGGCCAAAAAGAACAGAGTTGGGACCCAATTGATGGCCTGCAACGTCCGCACGTGAACATGCGGCCTCGGGACAGAACAGGGCCAGGAGTCCTTGGGGACTGTGATTGGGAGAACTCCTGGACCCTAGAGCGCCGCTATGAGATGGACACGAAGCAGAAAGCTTCGCGCACATGCAGATTGGGAACATTCCAAGTATTTTGACCGTTGTGGGACTCTGTTTGTCACATCCTGATAGCCTTGTTTCCCTCCTCGGTCCTTCTGTCGCTGTGGAGAAGAGCAGTGAAGGAACGAGAAGGGGTTCGGACAAGAAAGATGGTCGCAGAGCCCACTTTTGGAAAGGAGGAAAAAAAGGAGTAAGCCCGAGGGGGACAGAGTCCAGAAGCAGCTTACCGAGACCTCGACTCGCAACAGCCGTAGCAACCATGATTGGGCTTCGCCCGCTCTTGAATTCGGCCAAGACCCAATCACGCTCCTGCTGCTGCTTGTCACCGTGGATAGCAAGTGCTGGCCAGCCATCTTGACGAAGATGCTTGGTCAGTTCATCAGCTATGCGCTTCGTGTTGGTGAATATCAGCACCTTGGCGTTCTCCTGGCTGATCATGTCCAAGTGCTTCACCAGCTTGCCGCGCTTCTCGTAGTCAGTGCAGATCTCGATGATCTGCTTGACGCGGTGATTGGCAGCCAGGTCGTGGGAGCCAATGTTGACCTGTATGCCGTCCCGCAAGAAATCACGAGCGAGCGACTGCACTTCCTTGGGCCTGCAGGACAAAATAGCTGGTCAGCATGATGGCAACGAACGGATTCGGAAGACGTGAATGTCACTCACCATGTTGCGGAGAACATGAGCGTTTGGCGGTCTGGTCGAATTTGACCGAGAATCTTTCGAATTTGAGGCTCGAAACCCATGTCCAGCATTCGGTCAGCCTCGTCCATGACAAGGTAGGTAACCCGACGGAGGTTCGTCTTACCGCTTTCCAGGACGTCGATAAGACGACCAGGGGTAGCAATCACAATCTCCGCACCGCGCTGGAGATCGCGAATTTGTTGACCCTTGGGAACACCTCCGTACACGGCGACGGTCCGTAGCTTACTGGTGGAACCAAAACGGTTGCACTCGGCTTGGATCTGGTTGGCAAGCTCACGAGTGGGAGCGAGGATGAGGGCAATGGGACCATCGCCGGGAGCGAGAAGAGGTTGGGCGTTGATGTGAACCATGGCGGGAAGAGCGAAACCAATCGTCTTGCCGGAACCGGTCTCTGCGATGGCGACGACGTCTCGTCCCATCAAGGCCATTGGCCAGGCTTGCGATTGAATGGGAGAGGGCTCAGTAAAGCCCATCTTGGAGATCTCTCGCATGATGTAGTCGGGAAAGCCAGCCTCGTCGAAGCTGGTGATCGGCTTGGGGACGCCGGTGCCCTGTACAGTCATTTGCTTGAGCTTGCGGTAGGCGTCGATCTCAGCAGGAGTGCGGGCAGCGACGCGAGCGTCTTCAACGTAGAAGTCCTTGCGGACGGTGGAGAGCTGGGCGGTGTCCCAGTTGACGGAGTTCAGGCCGGCACCGAGAGCAGACATGCGGTCACCACCACCTGCTCCACCGCCGTAGCCACCTCCCCCGCCACCGTATCCACCACCGCCACCGCCGTAGCCACCACCACCGCCTCCGTAGCCACCACCACCACCACTGCCTCCGTAGCCGCCGCCGCCGCCAGCACCACCACGGGAGTATCCACCGCCTCCTCCACCACCACCACCATATCCGCCGCCTCCTCCGCCGCTGTAGCTGTGAAGGGGCAGCACGATGAGCCAAAAGAGTCAGTGCCAAGCACAAAGATGTCCACCAAGCAGTGCAAGGACTCACCTATCGCGAGAGCTGTAACCGCCGCCGTAAGACATTTTGAGAGATCAGAAAGAGTACTTCTTGAGAGTTTGAAAAGGGTTGAGAGAGAGAGATGGGGGGAGTTGTCGAAGTTGTAGGGGGGGAGATGAGGGGAAGAGATTTGGGATGTGGTGGTGAAAGACGAGAAGTCGGGAGGGAGCCTCTCGAGGGGAAAGATTTTTTTTTCGGCTGAAAACTTTTGCCCGATCTGCTGGCACTTTTCTCGGCCGAGGGAAAGCTCTGATTACCTCAGCATCTTGTCAAGATCGGGCTTCTCCTCCTCATAGATGGCCCAAGCGGCAGCCGGCATGCTGCTGATCATCTCCCGCTTCTGCTGACTTGCGAGGTACTTCCCGTCATCCATAATCCAAGGCCTTGTCCACTTCCTGCCGCTGCGTACACCAGAGCTCCAGCTTCGAGGCGTTCATCTTTTCTCTTGCCGACGAAATCCTCCCATTGTGGTCCTAGATTCAATCCTTGCTGCGAAGATTAACCCCTCCAGTCATGGTCAGCATCAAGGAACTGGCTACCGCCAACAAGGACGTCGATGTTAAAGAGCAACGGTATGTGCGCCTCGTTCTGATAATCGTGGTTGTGCGCTGGTGCTCATCAATTCTTTGGTCCCGCAGCGCTCTTGTCGCCGGAGGCACGCAAGGCATTGGTGCAGGGTGAGCATGTCGGAGCATAAAAGCCTTGGGACCTGTCGTTTGCGTGACTGATTATTCGTCTCGCGTTGTGCATGCCGTCTTCAGAATTGCTTTGCGGTTTGCTAAGGCGGGCGCTCAAGTATGGATCATCGGGCGTAACGAGGTCAAGGCGCAAGAAACACTCGATCAGCTCAAGAAGGCAAGCGAAGATTATGCTGTCCGGCAAGGAAAGGAAGGCCAGAGTTCATCTCCTGAGCACGAATTCTTCAAAGCCGACCTCTCGCAGCCCAAGGAGATGGATCGTGTGGCAGCTGAGATCGCCAAGCGCGCAGGCGAAGCAGGTGTAGATCATTTGATCGAATGTCAAGGAGGCCCACCAACTGGCTCCTACAAGCCCCTTGGAGACTCTTCCGAGTCCGCCTTCAGCGTTCAGTGTCTCTCTCGCTTCCGCATTGCTGAGCGTCTCCTCCAGTCTGGAACCGTCAAGCGCAGCGTCTTGATCGTTGCCGTGCCCGGAATGGGTGGCAAGTCATTGGACGTTGATGACATCGACTTCCGGAAGGCATATGACGCCGGTCGATGGTGGGGCCCTCCCATTGGCATTGCACGCATGGGCATGCGAGACAGTGCCGTGCTGGACTGCATCAGTCAGGTGAGTGAATATTCCCCTTGATTCAATGTGCATATAAGCCCGCCCGTCATCTGAAGAAATGCTCACCTCGGAGTGAACGCGTCTAAATCACAGAGCTTTGCGCAGAAATACCCGACCCACAACATCGTCCACCTTCAACCAGGCCTTATCGCCACCGACGCAGTTGCCAATGTCGGCTACCCCTGGCCGATCCCATTCCTTGCCCGGACATTTGCGCCTCTCATCGCAAAACGGCCAGGAGACTACGCCGAACTGCCGTTCTACCTCTTAGCCAACCCAGCGGCCAAGGAGCGACTTCAGAGCGGCGAGCCAAACTGCTTCGGACCTACTTTGTCTCGATACGGAGTGTCCGGATGCGCCAAGGACGAGTCGACTCGTGAGCGGTTGTGGACACGACTGGAAGGCTTCTTCGGTTCCACATGATGGACTACTCCTCGAAAACCACTTCACGGACTCACGGTCCGCGTCTGCGGTCCGTTCACCGCTTCTCTCGCTCAAAGGCGAAGTTCTGTACTCGTACTCTCATCTCAATCTCGAATCGAACTGAATTGCATGAAATTGGAACTCGGTGACCTCAAACGTAGGCGCAAGGGTAATACATGCGCAGGCGAATAGTGACTCGACGAAAGCGTGCCGTCCTGTTCAGCGTGCTTTGCTTGTGTCTTGCCGACTGAGCTGCGATGTGATGCTGTGATGCGTGATGGCGCCCGTCTGTCTGCTCGTGTGTTTGGCTGTTTGGCATCATGCATCATCGACCGCAGTTCTGAACGAGTCGAGAAATCTTACTACCATCACTCACTCACACTTTCCCGGGAGCCTCCAGATCGCAGCACAGACCACGAGCAATACTGCATACTGGACACCGGCGTCATCACGACGACAGCGACTTCCTGGAGTGGAACTGCTTGGAAACTTCGGAGAGCGCCTAACGGAATAATCGCCTTAAGATCACCGAACGAGCTGCCAAGGGAACTTGATCCATAGCTTATAAGGCCTGTCCCAAGCTGCCACTGGCTTCCCGCAACCTCGTAGTCGTAACCCTGTGCGCCTAATCTGCCCACTTGCCTCGTCTGCTCTCGACCAATCCTCTTCATTCAAGCCTACCACCTCACGCTCGGCGCTGCCCTCTTATTATTGAGACTTGGATCGAGAAGGCGCTCTCGTTGTTCATCGTACTATTCACACTTGCAAGACCGCCTTCGCGTCGCCTCACAAGTCACAACCCCCTCCGGCTGAAGCATGTCTTTCTCCTGGCGCGGCATCTTTCACAAGCATGACCATAGCGGAAGTAATCACCACAGTGGCCATGCCAGTACAGCAAGCAGCGGAGTGAACGGCGGGCCAAGTCATAGCGCCATCAACAGTGGTGCAAATAGCAATGCGAATGGGGCACCGGCTGGATCTGCCGCCTCGGCGAGCCTGAACGTGCCCACGTCCACTGTCTCGGATCCATCTGCCTCCGGTTCGACCTCACATACAAACGGGCATGTGATTCAAGGATCAGGACTTGCCGTGCCTACGACGGTGCAAGGCGATGGCGCTGGGCCAACCGGTGGGATGGTGTCGCGACTACGAGTTTGGGAAGACCTTGAGCGGCCTGACATGCCCTTGCTGGGATTTGAGAACGTGAGTTCCCAGCATGGGTTTTACTTGTCTGTTTATTGGAGGAATCTGACCACGGAACCTCTTCCTTACCACACAGTTCGGGAACACTTGGTGGGTTTCGGCGACTTTACACGCACAGAAGACGCTGGATATTTAGATGGAATCGCTGACCATCTTGACTTCCAATAGCTACGCAAATTCGGTTCTGCAAGCGCTTTACCATTGCCAGCCTTTTCGGGAATCCATTCTCAAGCATATGGATGAAAACCCTTATCCTCGGACGGCTCCCGCACCGGCTTCGCTCACGACACCCCAAAACAAGACACCCGCCTCGGCGGAGGCGGCACAGCAAAGCTCGATTCCACACGCGTTACAAGACCTCTTTGCTCAGATGACAGAGCAATCTATTGCGACGGCGCAAGCTGCACATGCAGCCGCAGTTAGCCACCACAATGCTGTGTCGACTTCCACCGGCTCTGGCTTCTCCGCGAAACGGGCCTTTGGTGGATTGAGCATGGGTGGACTGGGCGGCATTCCGCCCGTCAGTGCGGCCCCGGTTCCGAACATGGGGGTGGGGTTCAGCATGGGTGCGAGTGCAGGCGGCACTGCCTCAGCGGGCCAGCCTGGTGGGAACGCGTCGGGCACGGGCACGGCAGCGGCTGGAAAGGACGGAGGAACAAAACGAGCGGTGAATCAAGCTGCCATCAAGGCGTTCCTTGCTGCGCTACGAAAGGAGAATGTCATGTTCGACTCGACAATGCATCAAGACGCGCACGAGATGCTCAACTTCGTCCTCAACCGAGTGGGCGAAGAGCTTGTGGATGGGGACAATTCTAAGGGGGATGCGCAAAGCGCAGTCAATGCGTCTCCTGCAATTGGATCGAGCACGTCCGGGTCAAGCGTGTCCAAGGCCGATCATAACAAGGGGAACGCGACAAGAGGGGACGATACCGAGGGAAAGACGTGCGTACATAGATTATTTGAGGGGAAGTTGACGAACGAAACGAGGTGTATGACATGCGAAACGGTGAGTGTCTCCCGTCTAGCTACATGTTGAGGTTCTTCCTGCTTGAAGAACAAAGTCTGACCAGCCTCTGCTACATTCTAGGTTTCTTCTCGAGACGAATCTTTTCTGGACCTGTCCATCGACATCGAACAGAATTCGTCGGTCACATCTTGTCTGCGACAATTCAGTGCCAGCGAAACACTGAGGTCAAGGAACAAGTTCTTCTGCGACACCTGCTCCGGCCTGCAAGAGGCGGAGAAGCGGATGAAGGTAAAGCAACTGCCGAACGTCCTTGCTCTGCATCTTAAGCGATTCAAGTACGAGGAATCGGTACAGAAGGTAAGAGACGTGCGCTAGGTTTGCCGAATAGCCCTCAACAAGTGGACTCACGCCGTTTCTCTGTCTTTCCAGTACATCAAACTAGCCTACCGGGTTGTCTTCCCGATGCAGCTCAGATTATTCAACACCTCCGACGTCGCGGCCAATCCCGACAGGCTTTACACTCTCTTTGCAATTGTCGTGCACATTGGCGCGGGTCTGCATCATGGGCACTACATTGCGATCGTCAAGGTCGGCTCTCGGTGGATCTCGTTTGACGACGACACGGTGGAGACGATTGACGAGATGGACATTGCTAAGTATTTCGGAGACACTCCAGGCACAGGAAGTGCGTACGTGCTCTTCTATCAGGCGGACGACCTGGATCGTTCTGCGCTCGGTCTACAACCTGTGCATACGAGGGGGTCCAATTCGACGCTGTCCCTGGCACAACAACAACAACAACAACAATACCATCCTCTTCCGCCGCCGGCGCTACCTTCATCGCCTGGTCCTATCGCGCCGTCTTTAGCTATCCCGTCATCCCCAGTACTCTCGCCTCCATCGCCGCGTACTCCGAATCTGGCGCGTCCCTCAACCGCCGACGCAATCCGACCATCAGCAACATTCAACGTTCTGCGGGCGCCCTCGTCGCCAAGAGCGCGGACACCTTCACCTGGCGACGCCGTGGTGGCCGCTGCCGGTCTACAAGACACGACAGGCACAAGTTCGAACTACGGGACCCCGAGCCGGATGGGCGCCTTGGCCATGCTTGGACATCGACGAAGTTCACGCCAGGCCACGTTACCGATAGGGTTGGAGGCTCAGCTGGGGCTGGGCGCGGAAGGGAAGGGCAATGCGGGTCCGGACGGTTCTGTCGTGCCGAAGAGCTCGAGGCGGAGCCTGGTTGGGAGATTCGGGTTTGGGAAATCCAACCAGCATTAGACCGCATCAAAGCGCTCGTCCATCGTCCTTGCCTCGCCTTTATCTGCCTGTGTTGATGCTTGAGGTTCTGCTTTGGTGAGTCGCATCGGCGAAGACGAAAAAGAGGCGAACTCATCAGACCCCCGAACACAGGTCGTACTGTGCTCAAGAACTCACCTCTCCATTCTCAAGAACAGGGCGCTTGGATCATTTCGATGCGACGACCACGGACATTGACAACGAGCGCAAAGAGCCTGCGGAGGTTACTAACAGCGGCTAACGACTCCCGAAGACATACACAGACGAGGCACGAAGGATTCAGATGTTCACAAAGGTATATTGCTGGGGGATGGTAAGTCCAAAGTCGCTGCTAAGCAGGGATGAGGTTGGATGATCAGGGGCAAGGCGCTTATGCGGTCTCCTTTTGAGCCTTGCCGGCTTGCTCCTGGATCTTGCCGGAGGCCTTCTTGGAGTCGTCACCAGTGAGGGAACCGACAACGTTGTCGACCTTGCCGGAAACCTGGTTGGAGAGACCGTCGGCGTACTGCTTGGCCTGGGCGGCCTTGATCTCAGCCTCGCCCTTGGCGTGCTGCTCCTGGCCAGCCTGGGTCCACGAGGTAGCGCCGGTGAGCTGAAGGAGTAAGGGGAGCATGAAGTAAGTACTTTGCCTCATCACCTAAACCTGAGGGGAAGAGTAGGATGTGTACTCACGTTACCGACGGTCTCCTTGGCGCTGCCGACAGCGGAGTTGTACTGGCCGGAAACCTTGGAGGGCTCTGAAGACATGTTGAAAGTTGGTATGGGGTGGGGTGTGTGTGTTAAAGGTGGGTTTGTTGTGTGTGTAGAGGGGTGTGGAGTGGGAGAAAAGGTGGATTTGGACGGTGTGAGCCAGGGCTTATATACCTGTTTGACTCCCATCCTGTCCAGGCTTCCAGCAGCTAGCTTCTAGCAGCTAGCTTCCAGCACCCGGACTCCATACGGCCAGACGGATGACGTTGCGGGTGAGTGTGAGAACAAGGAAGCCATGGCGCCTGTGGGTGATGTACAATGCATGATGACGGACGGACGTGCGCCAGTAGTGTGCGGTTTCTTTCTGCCCTTGTGCTTCACAGCCACAGTCCGCAACCCTAAACGTGGGGAACTAGGGGAAGTCACCATCCCAGCCACGCTCCCACGAAGCACGCTCCACATTAGCGCTTCACCAATCACCGGACTGCGGACAAGACCGTAGTCAGTGCTTCCGTGACGCGTTGACGCTGGGCGGCATGAGTCGCCCGACTCCCCACGTAAACCGCCTGGGGGCTTCCGTGTCCAGACTCCAGCAGCAACCGCAGTGCTGAAGATAATGACGATACCGGCGAACGGTGGCGGTTGTGCGAGTACGTCACTCACTTCCGCATGTGGACTGCGGTGGCCGAAACTTCTTCCCAGCCTCACGCCTCACGCAGCCAGCATGCCTGCCGTCTCGATGATAATCTCGCCATCGGATGAGATGTTGATCGTTGATCCACACTCACGCTCACATCTCACATCTCACACCTTTTGCAGCTCACAGGGAAAAGCCCAGAAAGGGCAGCATGACGAGCGATGATGCGCAGCCTCAGTTTCGCGAGCGGAGCGTCACGTTCTTCTCGCAGCGGATCAACGTCATACATGAGCAAGACGAATTTCCTCGACAACGATCGCGAATCTCCAGCCCTCCATCTACGAGGTGGGGGAATTCGCGAATCTTCTATCTGGTGGGTCACCAGGATAGGGCGATGACGTAAGCCAGGACCGTCACCAGCGGTCCCGGAGGTAACCATACTTCCACTACTACTACTATCCTCGTAAATGCGGCGTCGTGTCCATCAGGCTCCATGCTGTTGAACTGTCTGCCGGGTTTTCCAGAACAGCCTGCTCTTCTTGTAGAAGATCTGCGCTCCCGAAAGAGCGCAGATCATCGGGAGCGCAGATCAATGATCTGATTTCTATACTAGGTAAGGGGTTGTTCCTGGCTTCGGTCACCGCAGTGGAAGGGCGGTGTTCACAGATCTCGGCCAAGAGGGGATGGTAATTGGTAACTGGTGACTACGCACTTTGCTGTGGAAGGAAATGAGCGTGACAACTAAGTCATTAGCAGTTCTTCCAATCCGAGTCCGTGTTGACCCAGGCGAGCGTGTCTTTAACGCTGTCGAGCGAGCACAGACCGTACTGAGCCATGCTCTGATCCAGCTCCGTTGCGGCCGTGTTCTTGCACCAGGCGTAGGCGCCAGTGGCATGCTGAACCGCTCCATTGGCACGAACGCGAACGTAGCTACGCCCAGGCTGGCACTGGAGTCGCTCGAACACAATCTTGCCTTGGAAGGGAGCTATGCGGGAGAAGTACCAGTTGTGAGGATCCTGTTCCGCGTGAGACTTGGACGCGTCCAAAGCTGGACCGTCAAATAGACCGAAAGCTGTGGCAATGGGTCCGAGGTTGTTGTCGTGAGTGCCGTCGAAGTAGATGCCGCGATCCAGAGGGAACAAGTTCGAGTTGCCATCAATGGTCGTGTTGAGGGAGGTAGGCGGGTTCAAGGGTGGAGCGACGCCTGTCAGACGCGCCAATAGCTCACGAAGGTAGCCCCCGCCAAGCGCGCGCGAGTAGTTGTTGCCATAGCCTGCACCTGCCCACTTGCCCACATCATTGGCATAGCCGTACAGCTGCCACTCGGCATCTGTGAACGCGCGGCAGAAGTCGGAGATATTGCCTCCGTCGGGGAGCTGGAGCTCTCCGTCGATGACTGCAGCGCGGCCTAGAGTGTCGAAAGAGCACAGACCCATCAGGTTGAGGATGTCCGAGTACGAGAGGGTGATGTTGGCGGGCGCGAGTCCCTGCGAGAGCCGGGCTCCAATGACAGGTTCCAGCGTCGATTTTCCATACGCAGCTTGGGCCGCCGCTTCAGGCTTGGGCGACTGGTTCTCGTTGGCGGTGCAGGTGCTAACGTCAAGCGTGTTGTTCACGCCGGCCAGCTCGCTGAAGATGACGTCGATGTCGGGCAGACCAGGAGCGTAGCGAGTCTGGTTGGCTGTCGACATGTTGCCTGAGGGAAAGGGCTGGCCCGAATATCCCAGCTTCCAGTACTGAGCCGTGACAATAACGCGATCGTTGAGCCCCTCGAAGTCCCCCGTGCTCCGTACGAAGGAGCCAAGACCGGTCAGACCAGGGTAAGTCTGGGCAGTACTCTGACCCGAGTAGTAACTGTATAAGACGGGGAAGCTCAGTATCACCATTCGTTCCCATCAGCTCGACTCATCCTCAGATCGAGAACACTCACGCCTGGAGGGCTCCATAGGGGACCAGGTCATTCGAGCCTAGTTGAAGTTGGACCGTTTTCAGGAATCGCAAGTTGGGCTCCGCGATATCGCTGGCGTTGACTTTGGCCAACGCTTTCTGGATGTATGTTAGCGTTGCCTGAATCTTCTTGAGGGCTGAGGAAGTTGGGTATCGAGCCCCATGACGCTCGATGGAGTTCACTTGAGTCACAGAGCAATCCAAAGGCGCGTCCGTCACGGGCGTGATGTTGGAAGGGATGAGCCATCGTGGACTGTACTGTGTCCCCATCGCAACCACGAGTGTCAGCAAGTCCTGGTGTGTATTGGCCTCACGCCTCATGATAGAGAAGAAGAAGGCTCACCTGTCCTTGGAAGTGGAAAGTTGCCTCTGGCAGACCCTGGTTCAACTTGGCATCGCCATCGAGGTCGTAGCCGAGCGCTGAAACGGGCCACTGTGCCGCGGAAACGGCCAGTGCAAGGGACAGGAGAGTAGCGACCTGCATAATAACGGATGTTGATGAGAAAGCTGACGATCTCCGCAATAATAAGCTGGATCGCGACTGCAGCGTACTCTGGTCGGGGTGGGTAGGTAAAGCTAGGGGAGGGAAGCAGGGGAAGAGGTGAAGCAGTGAGCACTCTTGGAGCCTGCGTGGGATTATATACGAGAACATAAGTATAGAGTATTAGAGCATTTTGAACAAGTGTGGTGAGCGTGCCTGTCGAGAAAGAGGCCAGCAGTCGAGAGTTGGAAACGTGCGTGTCTTGTATCGCCACAAGGAGACTGACTAGTGACTGCCCTTACCTCTGGGAGCTGTAGCCTGTAAGCTTCCAGCCAGCGCAATCTGCCCTGAACTTTGCTGGAAATTGGGCAATTTAATCGCGGCGGTACATACTGACTACTGCTTCCAGCTTTTGACCCAACTCCCAGCAGGATGTGAATCTGACGGCCGACAGGCGGCGCCCATCGCCCATCGCCCATCGCCCATCAGTTGCCCGGTCGGTGTCTCCAGGGTTTTGATGGTCGCCGAAGAACGATGTGGTGGCTGGTGGGACGGAAGCTCTCAGACAACGTGCACCAACTCTGACAGTACACGCGAAGACGATCTGCACCGCAGCCGCCCACCTCACGAAGTTGCACCCTTCGCGCCCCACGACTTACAACTTTGATGAAAGTGACTTGAAAGTGATGACAGCGGCAAAAGAGTGAAGTGACTAACAACGGCAAGAAAGCACTAAATCCAACCTTCCCTCCAGCGAAAGCGAGGAGGTGACCAGGGAAAAAGAGAGGGAGGGAAAGAGTGATGGAATGAAAGAGAGGGGGGGGAAGAGAGGAGAGTGATTAAGAAGGCCCAATGTTTTGTCACCCAAAGAATTTTTTGCGGATCTTGCTCTTCTCGCTCGTCGCAATGGTTGTCGCGGAATCGTCTGTGCTACCCCGGCGGGAGAAAAGAGAAGAACCCGACTTGAGCACAGCCGGCATGCTGTGCTTCCGGCCCAAACCACGCGCGGAAGGGAACTCGGATGTCGAGCTGCCGGCCGCGGATACCGCATCGTCCGTCGGCGGTCGTGCACCCAATCCGCCCTGATGAGCGCCCGTAGCGGAGTCATCAGAGCGTTTGCCTGGAGTGGTCTCAACCACCTTGCCATCGTGTCCGTCTGCGAGATCAAACGTCCTCCGCTTGCCCGACTTCGTCGACAGCACCGCCACACTCGTGATGCGCCGTCGGTCGACCCGAGCCTTAACCATGAGAAGCTTGGCTCCGTACTGACTGTAGTGCTGCTGTCCCACCCGCTTCGCTGCCGTCAGCGCGCTGTCCACAGACCGCTCCTGAAGGGTGGCTCCGCGCATAACTGGGTCGCCTTCATAATAATGGAAATGTGGTTGTTTGTGCCCGGAGATGAGAGCCGCCGGCAGTTTGAGGGGAGTGAAGTTCGCCATTCGAATAGTGACTAACACGACGTAGACCATCTCTACAGCCTGAACGCCGCGGCAGAGTTGCTATCAAGAGGCACAGATGATTTGTACGTCAGCACTCGTATCAGACTTGGCAAGCAGAAGTGGGAAAAGAGCTACTTACACACTGCACATCCATTCGGGTTTGTCGGACTGCAGTGCACTCTGGGCATCGCAGGATCGTGCGCGTTGAGACCAGTTCAATGTTGGACTTCAGCTTCTTCCGAGCCACGATGCCCTTGGCATCGATGCGGACTCCCCACGGGTCGTTCATGCTCGGCAAGTGATCCATCGGTAGGGCTACATAAAGGACACAGAAGATGAGTAAAGCCTTCAATTTTTCTCAGACTTCGCCTTGCGATTTGGACTCACCGTGTGGAGACGCCGGTCCCTTTGTAACCCACTTCGCCTCTCGCTGCTCCGTGAAGACTACCAATGTGACGGTCGCCGTCTCCTGCTCTGCCAAAACTTCAACACTGAGATCCTTCTCCCGCTGTTCCAGTCTCTCCTCCATCTTCTTGTAATCTTTCTCGGCCAACAATGTGCTCTGCGGCATTACGGGTATTTCCATCGTCTTGGCCCTACTCCGCGAAAAGGTCGAGTTCTTGACGCCCAAGTCCGGAATACTCGCCACGAGTCTCCGTCGAATCCCAAACAGATTATTGGGCTCGCCCCAATGAGTGGCCTCCTCGTATTCGATATCATCCTCGGTTAGGATGCGAGGAGCCATTTCCGGCGCAACGGTGGGTGGTCGTTGGGAACTCTTCTCCCAGCCGGTTGTAAAGGAAGAGCGCTCAGGGGATCGAGTACCGGACGCCCCTGCCCACGATGCTCCATTGAGCGCACTCGGTCTTGGGAAATTGGCAGCATCAACAGGCGCACTGCCTGCCGTGCTCGGTCGGCTTGCACCAGAGGCGGTATTCAAGAGACCAAGATATGCTCCCGAATGTGCATCTTGAACGCTGTCGGAGCGGGTCGATAGACTCCCCCGTGGATAATTGGGTGTGGGAGCGACAGGTGAACGCGTCTGCAGAGCCGAGCTCGCTGACTCGTTCGAACTGTTTCCATGCAGGTAGCCAGGCCATTTCCGTCCCACGGACAGGAATCGACTGCCTGAACTTCGAGCACTACTTGCTCCTGGAGACTCTGGCACCATTTCCGCTTCCATCCTGCTGTCCACCCCATTGGAAACCGATCTTTCCCGCGTGTTTTGAAATCTGCCTGGAATTGTCCCATCATGGAGATTCTCAACTGAGTCGCTGCCCAATGCGCGACCAGAGAAGCTCCGAGATGTCGGCTTAAGATCCAGTGGATTGGGAGGGGCAGCTCGACCGGGGGAGATGCCGCTGCTCTGTCTCCGCGTGAATGACATTGGCGAATTTGGGACTGAATTGTGAAGGTTATCCACACTTTGCGACTTGCCAGACGAAGTGAAGCCCGTGCCTGTAGATGCTCCTCCTGAGCCATCGATCGACGTTGACCGCGACGGTCCTGCACCTCCCACGCTGCCCATCCCACTACCGCCGTTTGACCTCCCATACAGAGAGCCCGAGCTAGACGAGACTGAGGCCGATCGCGCGGTATCGATCACCTTTCGAGACGAGACAGGAGGCGCGACGAGGCTGTTTGACGCTGATATGCTGGCGGACGCTGTGGCGCTCGGCTTGTAGGTTGGATTCAGAGGCGTGGTAAGGACGTGGAGCAAAGGCGACACAAAGCTGTTTGGCGCAACTAGCGTCGGCGTCGAGATCGTTGCGGGCGACGACGAGACAGTGGACGATGGAGTGCCTGGCTCACGAACGGAAACGACTTCCGTCTGTGCTGCTCTTGTTTCTGTATCGAGCTGTAGACGGCGCGGAGGGGTGTTATGCCTGGTTTGGCTGATACCTCGCGCAGAGGAGAAGCCGCTCTGGCTAGCTTGGTGGAATTGCGGAGATCGCTCGAGTTGCGCAGATGTTGCAGGTCTTCGCGCGGGAGCTGGATAGGTGGGAGTGGTGGGAGTGCCTGAGCTGGTTGCGGTTGATGGTCTGCTCTGGGTCGAGAAAATATGTGGTGCTACAACCTGTGCCCGTTGCACATCATTTGTACTGGGTCGCTCCTGCAGATTGACAATGACCGCACTGCCTTCGCTACTGATGCTCCCAGTCTCGCTACCTGAAAAGGAAGCTGAGAGACCGTGAGAATGTCGTCGCGCTCGGGAGACATCGTTGACCGGCCGTAAGGCGGGAGCTGTGTATACAACCCGATTTGCGTGCTGTACATCCTTCTGCTCATCCTCAGTGGCGTCGTCCCGCTGGCGCGCCTTGGTCAACGGGCGGTGCCGCTCAGAATCATTTTCCTGGGCGGAGACGGCGGAGGAGCTGTGTTGCGACGAGGACACGAGCTCCTCGGATAGCCGCGAGCTAGCGGTGGTGGGGACATCGGCCGGGGTGCGGGGCACGACGAAACCATCTGATTGAAGGTAGGAAAGACCATCGACGCTGCTGCGGCTCTCATTGGCCGCATAGGAATCCCGGTCAACGAGGGAGATGGCCAGCTTGGAGGATCGAAGTGATCTGGCGTAGTCCTCTCCACCAAACTCGTCATCGGAGCCTTCGACGTCTACGGGTACGCCTTCGTGGACTTGTCGAAGTAAGGCAGGGTGACTGTTGGAGTTTGACCGACGGATCTCTGACCTGCTGAGAGGGTAGTTCGAAGGTGGAAAGGGAGACGTCATCAAGGGTATAGACCGACCCGAAGGCCCACTTGACTCCGTTGGTGTTGGGCTCTGCATGGAGACTGGGCGGCGTCGACAGTGACCGGGAAGCTGTGCGGTGGACAGAGCAGCTCGCTATCGTGGTGACTCCCACTCCTGTCCGCACTGTTGAGTTGGCGGAAGATCAGCTGCCTTCTGTTGACGATGCGGAACGAAGGCGATAAGGCGGATTCGAACGATGGCGTATGCGAACAAGCGCTGCTGATACCGAGTCCCTTCTTGCGAGAAGATGGGGGCGCAGAGTTGGTTCGGCCTTCGATTGCGTCGGCAGAAGGCGTGTCGAAGATCCAGCCTGGTTGAGTATTGGTTTCTTTGGTGATGGTTCTCTTGTTGTATGCGAGATGAAGTTGATGGCCAGACGTCCTTTCGCTTGACCTCTTGTGAGTTCTTGAACCGCCTCGCTTCGATTTTGGCTGCGGGGACGATCCGGTCGGAGCCCTGCTCAGCTGCTGTTGCGGAATTGGCTGGCGACGGCGATGGGAGGTGATGAGATGAGGAAGGCGGTCCGAGACAGGGCAAGCTGTTGACCTAGTAAGAAATGGTGAGGACCTCATCTCATGTTCCTTGCATGTGCGCTGCTTAGATCTACAGTACCACCACCATCACCACCACCAATAATACAGACACCTACGCTGCCCTCAAACGTCAGATTTGCTTTGTCGGAATTCTAGAGCTCAAACGTCTCTTTCTGATCTTCAAGCGAAGCTCCGTGACGTCTCCTCTGCTGACTCTCTCTCCCTCTCTCTCCCCCCTCTTTTTGTCTTGCAGAGTTTTCTTGCCTCCCTCCTTTCCTCTTCTTCCCCTGATCTCCCTTCTCTTCTTCACAGACAGTTGGAACCTGCCTCTGGAGCCCAGCCCTGACCCGCCGAAGTCATGGAGCCCAGCCCTGACCCGCCGAAGTCATGGAGCCCTTCTTCTGCCTCCTTCGTTCGACGGAAGAATCTGTGCGACGCGAATATCCGACTCAGGCGCAGTGAAAAGATAAGGGCTGACATAGAGTATCTGCTCAACACTTATACACAGCTACTCTCTCAAGGACATGTCTACTCGGTCTATCTCATCAAAACTCGGAGCACAGTCGAATTCCCTTGGCTCTTCCCGATTACAGACTTCGAATACCTCGCCTTGTCACGCATCTGCCCTCGAGAAGTCCGCAATATAGCTTTGTCGCTCGTGGAACGACCAATCGTAAGCATTTGTCGACCAGAAGGGAGCCAAAGTCTCGCGCACTCGACTCGGAAGCACGAAGGGCAAAGCTCTCTCCCCGGCTATGACGGTACTGTCGACAGTACGCTGGCCG
>RDSH01000135.1:47058-58139 GCA_009428295.1 Tilletia walkeri
CCCCCCCCCCCCCCCCCCCCCCCAAACAAATCTCGCTTCTCTTCAAGATGTGGGCCCACTTGTCGCCGTTCATGTATGTAATGGAACTCGTACATTCGCGCTCTGGACTCTGCGTCTCCGCCCCTCTGTACTCGTCGGCCGCTAGGGCCCACGACTGGGTCATTGTTCTCCACTTCTCATCTGCCTTCAGCTTGCCCATCGTGTCTGTACGACTCCTTCCGCTGGGAACACCTGGAACTCGTTCCCAGCTCGCTCTGGACAGTACGAAGTCGACAGCGAGCCCTGAGTTACTTTTATAAGTGACAGGGGCAGCTCGGATAAATGCAGCTACCAAGAACTTTTTTAGGTTTGGATGGCTTTTGAGCTCTCTGCTGGGACGCGCACAGACGGAGGCGGACCTTCTGTGCGCGCTGTATTGGGAAGACAACTTGGAGTCAGGAGCAGGCATCTCTGACCTCCAGAACTCCCACCTCTCGTTCGCCAACTCTCTCCTCCGTCTCACTGTGAGGCAGCAGCAGCAGTCGTTCCAAGCAATTGCATGCGGGGCGCAACCCAACAAGCGCCCGCAAGCGACCAGTCTGACAGCCATGTACCCAACTCAGAGGAACGCCTTCCCCTCCGCCAACGTAGGACAGTCAAACCACTTCGCGTCCGGTCCCACGACGGCCACCGCTAGCATTCAGGTCCACTATCTCTGGGTAGCGGGTCGCTACCGAGACCTGTCGACAGAGAGGGGCCTTGGACTTGCTTCCGAGGCTCATTCCTTGGGCCCCATCCCAGAGCTGGGCGACAACAGCGACCATTCCGGATCTCGTCCAGCATCAGCTCACCTCAACAGAACAGGAGCGGGAACTACACTAGCGCAGGACAAGCTGGGCGATAGGAAGATCAATCCGTTCCTCGATATACGCAACTTTACCTCCGACTCTACCGTCAAAGCAGCAGCGCGCAACGCTGGAGTGCATGGCGCGCGACATGGTTCTCTGCGCTCGTATGCCGCTGACCGCCTCAAGTCACAGGAGCTGCTCGAAAATCGGATTTCGCGGACGACAGATGTAGATCGTCTGAAGTGGGAAGCCAAGGTGAGCTTGTTTGCGCAGTCTGTACCAGTGTGCCTATCCGCGTTAACCATCGACATGCCCATCTTCCATTTCGCGACCTCCAGAGCGCACTCCTCAACAATGCCCACTCTCTCGCAGTACTTCTCTTCGCACGCGCAGGATCTCTCGGCTCCATATCGTCATGCATTACTTTAACCAAGATATATGCATCCGGCGTGACCAGGGGTAGCTCACCTCGAATCGTCGTCATCCGACGCGATCCCCTGCGCGCCCTTGCCTGGGATGTCGAAGCTTTCCGACTGCTTCAACGTAAACTCGAGCCTTCCAAATACGGCTCGGCCGTCTATTCGAAATCATCAGGCTCAGAGGCTTGGTCTGCGGAATCGCCTCAGGGTCTTGAAGAGACCTTCCGGTGCGCCGAATTACTCATTCGACTCCTACGGACAACGGAGTCTGGAACCGCATCACTTTCATCAGA
Source organism: Tilletia walkeri (assembly GCA_009428295.1). Taxonomy (NCBI): domain Eukaryota; kingdom Fungi; phylum Basidiomycota; class Exobasidiomycetes; order Tilletiales; family Tilletiaceae; genus Tilletia; species Tilletia walkeri. Next base: position 48,598 of record RDSH01000135.1, read on the forward strand.
CTCTTCTGCACTCCCCGACATCAAGACACAGCAGCGACTCAAGTCGGCCCCCTCGTCAAAAGATGCGCCGAATAGGCGCGCAGAAGTCAGACTGCTCTGGGACGAAGTTGCAGGTGTGATTCGGTGGTTAGAAACCCGACTCGAGCGCTCCGTAGCTCTTGCCAGACATCGTGCGAGCCAAGCCGAAAACGTGGCAGACCCGGACGACGAGTTCGATCACGATGAAACAGCGGAATATCTCGAAGCGTTGGCCGTCCAGCTAGCCTACCTCCGAGCGGTCCAGTCGCTACGGACTCTTTTACAGGTCCGGTCAAAGGAAGCCATCCGGGCGGCCAAGGAGCGTTGGGCGCAATCACTTGCTGCTGCGTCCAGTTCGCACTGTCCAGCCGGTATGGAGGACGTGGCTCCTCTTGCCGAAGCAGGGCTGGCATTTATTCACGCACTGCCCGAAGAAGGATGGCGGGAGGAGCAACAAGATACCTGCGAGGAAGCGCTGGCCGATTATGCTTCGAATCTCCAAGAAGGTCTTTCGGAGCTGGCAGTACCAGCCATAGGCGACGAGGCTCCAGCTGAGAAAAAGGGTACTAAACGTAGTGAAACCCCACAACCATCAACTGAGGCTGCGGACAAAGGACAGCCTGAAGCGATCAAACGGCCTGAACCACGAAAGTTAGAGAGAAGACGATCCTTACAAGAGGTGCCTCCTGTGGATTTAGACTCGGTCTCAAACGCAGCTCGGACCAAGCAGATCAACCTTACTCAGCGTCTCGTCGGTGCTTCACAGCCAGCCGTCGCAGGTCTTGTGTCGGTGGAGGCGCGCGGTCAACAACACATTCCAAGACATCGTGGTTCCCACTACCACAATGGCTCTGAGGATGACTTCGGGTACGGCCGAGCACCTTCCACCGCTGGATTGACCACGGCCAGCTTCGTAGGCAATCGCCTTGCTAGTCCGAGTGTGATCTGGCTAGACAATGGGTCCATCGCAGGTGCTAACAAGAACTCACTGTTGGCGCCTACCCGAGATCTGGAAGGCTTTGCGTTCCCGCGGCAAAGGCGACCGTCGAGTGTAGTCTCTGACACACCATCGCTTCTATTCCCGCGCAGTGGAGACGAGGAAGATGGGTTGCCAAACACGCAGGGCGGAGTCAAAAACTCACCAGAGAACGATACTGTTGAAAAGCCTACCAGAAAACATCTTGACCGCAAGCGGGTCGTTTCGATGTATGGTATCACACCTGCTTCGGGACACAAGGCCTCTTCGTCCGCCGCTGAAGGAGTCTCCTTCCCAAGTGCTCTCCAACAACAGAGCTCTCCGCCTCCTGGGTTCATCCAACCGCATCGATCGCCCTCCGAAACAACGGCACACGATGCTTTGACAAACACACTACGGAATACCTCTTCCAACGCCTCCCTTGCCAATCCGTCAACGCGGAGTCTTTTCCTTTCGCCCTCGCACGGAAGGTCAATGAGCGGTCAAGCGACGGAACATCTTCGCAAGCTGCGCCAGCAAGACGCAGCCAGTACACATTCGCGAATGAATAGTGACGCGATGAGCACGCTGAGCAGGACCTTCAGAAATCGGAATCCGTCAGATGCTGGTCGAGCACGACCCTCTTCGTTGTTGCTGGCGCCATCAGTGACGCTGCGAAGCCTATCGACAGCGCCCTTGCCTGGCAGTCTACAGGCATCGACGTCTCCTACGCTGAGCAGGACATCAGCGACGGCACTGGCCTCGAACTTGCAGGCAACCCGAAGTGAGTCTACACAGGCTACAAGTGCGCTAGGATCGCTTCGGAAGATGGCTCCTGCGATGCCGCGATCACCTGAGCCCCCTGGGGCCTCGTCTGCACCCAAATCTCCGGACTATTTTGGACTCGCTGTTAAGCGTTCGACAGATTCAAGTCTGGGACGAGCCAGTGGGAAAGCGGTGAAGGCTCGACCTCCTCCTCTCTCACGAGCGTTCTCGAGTATGGATCCGACCTCTCGACCTGGCTCGGGCCCTCAATCGCCGATCTCTCCCCGCGTACCGGGCGGAGACTCTCCATCGGACACACCAGGAGCGCTGTCCCCGCGTGGTCCTGCTTCAAATCGACTCACACCGCTTTCACAATCGCGCCGCACCAGTACGAGTTCGCATGCTCAGCAGCTGGACATTGCGCTTGCGGAAGCTGAGGCGAAGAGCCGGCTGCATACGGATGGGACGTGCTCGATGTGTCAGACGCAGTGTGAGAATGCCCCTCTCACTCGCACAGGTCAGCGCTTCTGTTCACGCGAGTGTCGGGTCGAGGGCAAGAAGCGAGCGGTAGTTGGTGTGAAGGGGAAGGGAAAAGACGAGGCGGAGGGCCAGGATGGCTCTGTTACCAAGGCTGCGGGGGTCGCAGCGGCTTAGGGCCGCGCCGACAACCTGGACACGGAGCTGAGGGTGACTTCTGGATCTGCTTTCTTTATTCTTGTTGATGTACCAACTCAAATCAGAGTGGGATTTGTCTATACCTTGCTGATACTGCTTTTAAAATTCACAAGACTCGTGAAAGGACTGAAAGAATACAGCGTGCTAGATGTCGAAGGAAAGTCCTTTTCCCGCCTTTTTCTTCTCCTTGGCTGCGCGTTTGTTCTTTTCCTTGCGCTCCTTCTCTTTTTGACCTGGCGTCTCGGAACCCTTCTTGTGTTTTGCCACTTCCTCCGCTAACGTGCCTAAACCTTTTGAAAGCTTGGTCGAGGACGATGGTCCTGCCTGGTCTTCCGCTTTGCGCTTTGTACCTGGGATCGCTATGGTCTCCGACGTTGGTTGAGGTTTTCCTCCTTCCGATGCACCCTTTGCACTCACTGAAGGGCGGAGAAAGTGAAAGGTCAGCATCTCAGCATGACAGAGTTTACACGGATCAAGAAGAGCCATCAATACGCACCACTTTCCTGTCCGCCGAGAGCCTGTTCCCTGCTGAGATCCTTTCCCTCGTCCAAGACGACGACCTGGGCGCCGTCAAATTCGTCATCTTCATCCTCGTCTCCGTTGGCAGTGGTTTGTCCGGACTCGGCCCGAATCCGCTTCCGTTCCTCGATCTCCTCCCGCTTAGCTTTTCTTCTTGCCTCGAGATGTGGGTCTAAGTGGCGATCTGATGTGGTCGATGAAGAGCCTTGGATTTGGGCTTGCAAGCGGGCGAGGAAGGCTGGGACTGGTGGTCCTTCGAATTGGATTGATTGTCGGGGAGGCATCGTGCCTCGTATACAAATCCACCCAGCAAGGAAGATGGCTGTTAGATGTGTCTTCTTGCCGCGATCACACCGTCACCCCATACATACATCATACTTGTGTGTGCTACCTCAGTCCCATCGAGAGCGCTGTGTGGTCCTTCTTGGGCGATGGTGTTTGGGGCTTGTCGGCTGCTTGTCGGCCTTTGATGATGATGAGCAGGGCGGCTTGAGCGCGGGCAAGAGTGTGTCTCCTGAGCATGGGACGGATCGAGGACGAGATCAAAACCACCACTGCCGACCTTTCCATCAGACGGACGCATTCAGTTACTTCCCAACAGCGACAAGCCGAACGGACGACAACCTCTTTAGGTGCTGCATCGTTCCCCCGACTGCTGATCCTCACTAGTAGAGCCACTCAGCAGCAACCTCTCGCTCTTTCCCACACTCTCGCCGCAACGCGCGCACCTCGCCTTCCCACCTCATAGCACGTTCCCCATCTATCGTCCAAGAAACAACAACAACAACCAGCCATGTCTGAAGCACGTCTCAGCGACCAGGAGCTCTTCCAGATCAATGCCAGCGCAGCGTGAGTAGAGCGCCCGACCTCGATGCCTCTTTATCTGCTCTTGTTGAGCTGACTCTCGTCTATATGCATGCGGCGGCCATCTTTTCAGCGTGAAGAATTACAGCGTCGAACCTCGCGTGGACTACCGCACAGTATCCGCCGTCAACGGGTGAGCTTTCGAGGCAGCTCCTTGTGAAGTTTCAACGAAGTCAGCATTCATGCTGACCCCTAAGGCGCATCTCTTGCTTTTGTGGTGCGATATCAGTCCGCTGGTCATTTTGGACAATGTCAAGTTCCCCTCATACAACGAGATTGTCTCTCTCACTCTTCCCGACGGAACTCGGCGTGGTGGACAGGTTCTTGAAGTCAGCGGAAACAAGGCCATCGTCCAAGTCTTCGAGGGCACCTCCGGTATCGATGTGCGTGACACCCACATTGAATTCACTGGTAGCAGCATGAAGCTCCCTGTCAGTGAAGATATGCTGGGTCGTATCTTCAACGGTTCCGGCCAGCCAGCCGACAAGGGTCCCAAAGTCTTTGCTGAGGACTACCTTGACATTAACGGTGAGGCCCGAGGTCAAACTTCTCTGATCCCAGATTTTAGCTGTGGCTCACTCACCGACACATTTACCTTCTCCCTTTTCTCCCAATCAGGATCACCCATCAACCCCTCCACTCGTGTCTACCCGGAGGAGATGATCCAGACTGGTATCTCAACCATTGACACCATGAACTCGATCGCTCGTGGTCAGAAGATTCCCATCTTCTCCGCCTCCGGTCTTCCCCACAACGACATCGCCGCCCAGATCTGTCGTCAGGCCGGTCTTGTCAAGCACCCGAGCGCGGACAAGGGCGTCTCTGATGGACACGAGGACAACTTCAGTATCGTCTTCGCAGCCATGGGTGTCAACATGGAGACGGCGAGATTCTTCAAGCAGGACTTCGAGGAGAATGGATCCCTCGAGCGGGTTACCATGTTCGTCAACTTGGCCAATGAGCCTACGTGAGTATCGTGTTGGGCCGCACAGTGTGGTGAGCAGGGGACTGACCAGAAAGGTTTGATGATTTCACAGTATCGAGCGTATCATTACTCCTCGTCTCGCCCTGACTACCGCCGAGTACTTCGCTTACCAATTGGAGAAGCACGTCCTCGTCGTTCTTACCGACATGACCTCATACGCCGATGCTCTTCGAGAAGTCTCTGCGGCTCGTGAGGAGGTGCCAGGTCGTCGTGGTTACCCAGGTTACATGTGAGTTGTAAGATTTTTTGAACAGACTGGTATGGATGCTGATACCATCTTGCATGATCTCTGAAAGGTACACGGATTTGTCTACCATCTACGAACGTGCTGGCCGAGTGCAAGGCCGAAATGGTTCTATCACCCAGATTCCGATCTTGACGATGCCTAACGAGGGTGAGCACTAGGCGACTGCATCTGCTATGACAACACGAGCTGACCGAAACCTCGATTTTTCTTCAGATATCACCCACCCTATTCCGGATTTGACGTGAGCAGAGCACACAGATACACCGGAAAACATTTCCTTGGGCTGACACGAGCATGGCATGGTATTTGCAGTGGTTACATTACGGAGGGTCAAATCACGCTTGACCGACAACTGTACAACCGTCAGGTGTACCCTCCGATCAACGTACTACCATCTCTCAGTCGTCTGATGAAGAGTGCTATCGGTGCCAAGCACACGCGAGGAGATCACGGTGACGTCTCCAATCAGCTTTACGCCAACTACGCCAGTGAGTAAAATTGAAGCAAGGCTGCAACGTGAATGAAACTGATCTTGGCCCCCCGTCTGCAGTTGGTCGTGATGCTGCTGCGATGAAGGTGAGTTGATGCAAGGCACGTCAGCAACACTGGTATAGAGACTGACCCTACCTCCATTTATAGGCTGTCGTTGGCGAGGAAGCGCTTTCAGCTGAAGACAAGCTCTCGCTGGAGTTCCTCGAGAAGTTCGAGTCACAATTCGTCACCCAGGGCCGATACGAGTCCCGCACGATCTTCGACTCCCTCGACCTGGCCTGGTCGTTGCTCCGAATCATGCCTAAGGAGATGCTCAACCGAATTTCGCCGAAGGTCATCAAGGAGTACTACGCCCGCAAGCCCAGTGGCACGACTGCGCGGAAAGGAGCCGAGGAGCCTTCGACCAAGGGTACCCGGGACACACAGAGCGGCTCAGCAGAAGACAAGCTGATTGATGCTTGATGCTTGAATCCTTCCTGCGATCTTCTAACCAGCTCCATGGAGGATCGATCTTCTCGTCCCGATACTTGTTTTGCGTTTCCCAATGTTCCTTTCCAGCGTTCTCTCTCAATTCTATGGCTTGTGTATAGGAAACTCTCGCACGCAGATGGGACAGGGCATAAACTGTTTTCGCTCAGCTCTTTGAGAGCCACGATGAATGATCTGCAATCGGACGAGAAAGATCAGTCCGCCCGCCTTTTCTTGTCTGTTCCTAACGCTTACCTTTCCTGCTCCGATTGATTTAAGTGTTTGAATGCCTTGAGCTCGGCGGTATTTGGGGACGCGCGTCAGTCAAATTAATCTCGCTGGCTGGGATCAGCTCGTCCAAGATGGAGCTCGCGATGATGCCTAATGTGGGAGCCAAAAGAGAAACAGGTAGTAGCAGTCCGTGTGATGGGAAGGAGATGAGGCTTGAGGTGGGGTGGTGGGGAAGAGTGAGACTGTGCAGTGTAAAAAAAGAAAATCGAAAAAGGATTTCGTACAAAAGGAAACCGATTAAAATAATGATTGACCAATGTGGGGGTCGAACCCACGACCTTGGAGTGTAATGAATTATTAGCTCCACGCTCTAACCAACTGAGCTAACCAGTCCTGTTGCTTGTGATGTCATTTGCAGTAAAAAGAATATAAAGATTCCCATTTTTCCTTGCCTCATTCCCATATTCCCATGTTAGCAGAGGGCTTAAATGTCGGGTTTGGACTGGCTTCCGGCTGGGCTGAAAAGCATCATCCGCAAGGATTCTTTCACAGCGATCGGATCGTCCCACACGATGCTCGCAAATCCATCCATCTTTCTTCTCAAGTATTGTGTGGTGAATCAACGCCCGTTCCATATTTTCTTTGAAGTGTGTGCTGTTCAACCAGTTGGGGTTGGCTTCGGCCGAGGTCGTTGCGCAACGATGTGCATCACGATTGACGAGGCAGTGAGTGACAAAACATCGGCGGACTTCTTCCTCGTTTAACACAATTTGAGGTAAGGACTACAATAATAAGAGAGGTAAATCGGAGGGGCAGCTGCATTCACCATCTGGCATCTGAAGCGATGTTGGAGTGCTTGAGACTCTTCAATGGTGCATGCATTGATGCATCCACATTCCACTGGCAGTGTTTTTTTTTTTTTTTTTTTTTTTTTTTTTTTTTTTTATAAAATTATCAATCTTACCACTATTTAGGGAACGACTGATGAGGTGACTGTTGTAGTCCTGATTACAGTGACCATTACAAACTGTTGTAGTGAGTCTGTCCCATTCTTCTTCCGCATTACGTTTTGCGCTGTAGCCGTCCCTGCCTTCTCTATTGGCAGCCCGACAAATTCTGCCAAAAAGCCGTGACATTTCCCGTCTCCACTTGATCCCCACTCACTCACTCTGTTCTCCATTCATACCACCAACCAGACAGATCTTCCTTCCATGCCTGCATGCCCACCTGATATCTCTTCTTCTTATGTTCCTTGCCTGCGCCGCACACCGCACAGCTGACCACCTCTTTCTCTCCTACAGGCCACAACCCATCACTCATGACTCACCCCGCCTGCAGCCCGATCACCACAGTCTTAACTCTTATTCCCATCGCTCGACACTCCTTCACCTCCCATGACCCAAGTGGACCACGTCCCAATTCCCACTCAATGCGTTCCTCCCACTTTCTGATGATTCCATGATTCCGCCGTTCCTGGTTCCGCACCGGAGGCCCTCTGCATACGTACCCATCTCACTCGCAACGTTGCAAACCACTACACAATACATCATTGATCTCCAATCTACACTAACGTGCCTATCTTCTCTCATCGCCTTTTTCTTCCGCAAAGCATCCTTCCACTGACGCTCCTACTTCTTCTCTAAACATCCTGGCCCCTTTTGCGTATCCTCACTCTGCATCTGCAGTCTGCATGTTTTTCAGTTTTCTCGCATACAGATTACAGGCCACAACTCAAGACCCGTTCCCAACCTCAGCTGCTTTTTTCTTCCCCACTTTTTGCACTCAGTACATTGTAGAATTCAGGATACCTCAAGTCTGGAACAGCACTCAGCAGAAGGTCGGGCTGCTCAACGAGAAAATGTCCCCCCTCGGCTCCCTCCCGGCTCCCTCCCTCTCTCCCAACTTGAGCCAGCCCCAGCCCCACCTCCTCTACCCCTCTCTCTTCTACCACCCCAGCATCACCCACCCCCCTTCACTCTCACACTCGCACCCTCTGACTTATTCCCTCCACAAATGCCGTACAGCAGCAAGCACTGGGGCAGACTCGCTCCTCCCACCCCTTGCCCTCACAACGACTCCCATCGGCCCAGTCGCGCAGCAAACAGCAAAAGATGCACAGCACGCTCGGTCATGGATGGAGCAAGCTCGAGATCGTTGAGGCCGTCCTCTCTCCCGATCTCCAGTCACCCCTCTCCATCCGGTCAGTTATTCTTTTTTCTCTCTCTATCTCTCCTTTAACTCAGATACTCACACTTCCTCTTGCCAACCACAGCTGGATCGCCTTCGTCTCCGTGATCATGCGCCATTGTGGGCGCTTACCTCCACACCGAACTCAGACGCGGAAGCAACGTCGCCGGTCTCGAGACCAACGCCACCTTCGACAGGTCCACCAACTCCTTCATCATCCACTCATCCATCCTCACCTCGACCAAGTGGTGAATGGTGATCCGGTGGTGAGCGGTCTCGGCACTACCGCCATTCACGCCGTCGTCCTGGCGCAGCTCCTCATCGACGGTAAAGACATCGGTCCACACCTATTCTTCGTGCCCCTCCGATACGCAGAGGCAGGCAAACTCTTCTCAGGCGTAAACGCAGGCGACATCGGACCCAAGACGTACGGTGCCTTTGCAGGCCTCGACGACAATTGGGCACGCTTCGACGACTACATCATTCCGCGCGAGAACATGTTCATGAAGCATTCTCAGGTCTCCAAGGTGGCGTCTACACCAAGCCTTTCAGCACGAAGATGTCCTACCTTGGTATCATGTTTATCCGTTCCCAAATCATCGACCGATACGGGTATGTTATCTCTCCTTCCCTTCCCAATGCTGTAACAGCAGAAAACTGACGCGTCCTACTCCTTGACAGATAGATGCCCTCCCGCGGCATCACCATCGCCATCCGCTACTCCTCCGTCCGTCGTCAATTCCGCAACCCAGACTCCTCCTCCAAAGCCGACTCCGAACGCGCAGTCATCTCCTACCCACTCCTGAACCGCAAGCTCATTCCCCAGCTCGCCCAATCCTACGCCTTCGTCCTCGCCGTTCGAAGGATGCAGGTCTTCTACGGAAAGCTGTCCGTCGTCCGAATAGCTCGAGAAGGGCGACACAACTCTTTTGGCGAATAGGTATGTGGCTCCGGGGTGAAAGACGTAAGAGATCGAAAGGCGTTGGATTTAGGATGCAGAAGTCCTGGGACTAAAGTTCTTCCCACTACCGCACCACGGGAGAAAAGGAACTGCGCCAGGCGTGTGACCGACGGGTTAACTATCATTGGAAGCGTAGGGAGGGAAGGAGGGGGGGGGGGGGGGGGGGGGGGGGGGG